>LPNX010009800.1:47762-60043 GCA_001517045.1 Pseudotsuga menziesii | reverse complement strand
TGCTTCATCCATGGTTGGCAATGAAAATGGCTTTGTTACTTTTTTGAAAAAAGATGTACCTAATCTTGTAGGCGATCATTGCATTGCTCACCATGAAGCTTTAGCCGCAGTAGATGCTTCTAAAAGAATACCGGAATTATTATTTGTTGAGAAATTGGCAAATAAGGTATATTCTTGGGCACAAAATTCTAGTAAAAGAAATAGTCAACTTATTTCTCTACAAGAAGTTATGCAACTTGAAACTATTCATGTTTTTCAAATCCATGGAGTTAGATGGCTCTCAAGGGGACAAGTCATTGAAAGACTTCTTGTGTTGATGCCTCCCATATTGACTTTGTGGAAGAATGAAAGAAAGGATTCATGGTATGATAAGGCAAGGATTTTCTCAGTGCAATTTTGTTTGCATATGCTTGCAGATATAATGTGTGAATTAAACAAGTTAAATAAGAAATTCCAAGAAGAGTATGTTGATGTTACCTCTTTAGGGGCAGCCATAGATGTTACTATAAACACTTTTAAAAGCTGGTTTTTAAAAAGTGACACATTTGCAGATGGCACATCTTACTTGTCTAAGTTTTTAGATGCCTCTAAATTTGGATATCTTGAGATTTGTGATAAAGAAGGACTTGTCCATAGGCATGAATTGCGATTTGTAGCAATTCCGCATGCACATGGTGATTATCTTAATGCACAACAATCATGGAAAACTTGCATTGAAGGTTCAGTAGAGAGTTGCAAACAACTCGCTAAAGATTATGTTCAAGCTCTTGTAGAGAGTTTGAATGGAAGATTCCTCGATCTTGCATTTTTCAACTCTTCAAGGTTGTTTAGCCCTTGTCATTACTTACAGGATGTTCATGGTAGAGAACAAAATTCAAAGCGTTGGCTTGAAAAACTTTTTCAACACCTACAACATACTTTATGTGAGAGGGAAGAAAACAAAACAAGATTTGATTTTGAAGCTTGTTTAAAAGAGTTGCATATATTTGTTGATACCCTTCGTGTCAATTGTGAGGGATCATCCATGAAAGATGCTTGGAGGATTTTTTGTGTCACGGAGTTGTATACAAATTTTCCCAACATGGCAAAGTTATGGCAAGCTGTACTTACTATTCCTGCAAGTACAGTGGCATGTGAGAGAGGGTTCTCAAGACAAAACATAATAAAGGATGTACGTAGAACAAAATTATCGTTGGCTACATTAGATGCCTTGATGCGAGTGTCACTGACAAGGCTTGATTCATCAATGGTGGAATGGGACAGGGTATATGAAATGTGGAAAGATGCCAAGGAAAGAAGAATCTTAAATTGTTAAAGTTTTTCTTGTATGTTTAAGTTTGTAATAGTAAATATTAAACTTGGGCACTATGAGCCCCAAGTAAGACACGAATGAACATCTCAATCTATGATCTTCATCATGAAAATGAAGCATTTTTGAACATTTCTATGGGCACTCTAACCATTTTCCTTCACAAAAGATATCTAAATTTGATTATTTTTGTGGGCACTATGCCAATACAGTGCATTTATGCATGATAGTCTGTTTTGACCTTTTTGGTGGTTTTAATTGGAATTTGGGCATACAATTTTGGTGAAATTGCATTTTCTATTGTTGAAATTGTACGTTTTTATTGGTGAAATAGATTTCTGTGGGAACTGTGACCATTTTTCTTCACAGAAGATATCTGAATTTGATTATTTTTGTGGGCACTATGCCAATACAGTGCATTTATGCATGATAGTCTGTTTTGACCTTTTTGGTGGTTTTAATTGGAATTTGGGCATACAATTTTGGTGAAATTGTAGATTTATATTGCTGAAATTGTGTTATTTTACTGTTGAAACAGATTTCTATTGTTGAAATTGTGATTTTTTCTTGCTGAAATAGATTTAATGTTTTGAATACACTTGGCTCCTACAGGCTACTATACTTGAATTATACAATGTTAACACATGAGATGAGTTTTTCTACTTATTAATTTACTCCAGGTCAAACAACTCATTGTTATGACCAATATACATCATTCACAAGTGCATTTTTTGGTGAAAGGAGTTGAAATTAGATTACAATAAACTATACATATTTACATGGGTAGTCAAGTGTGACAAAGCCTCCTATGAGTTATGTACAATAACATTGGAAAGTTATTACAATAATAAAACATATTCTAAGTTAACTAAGAACTTAGGAACCAAGCCTCATCAGATGGGGAGGTGATGATAGGCCTATCAAAGTGCACTAAGAGAACTTCCACCCATATGATGAAAGTCAAAAGCTTTGACATTCAACAACTTCGAAATTAGAGGGCCTCAAATCAACTGCTTGCCCAAGCCAATGTAGTCAAAGAAAGGATGACTGCATCACTCGGTACATTAATTTATTCCGATTCCTCATATTTCCAATCTTGACTTTTTGTTTCTTACGATATTTTCCAATCTGAATTTTCTCTAAGTATGGGTGCATGTGTTCTTACGATATTTGGTCTGTAACTCAACTTCTGATGGAGATATAAACTTGCGACAGCAATTTGATTTGTAACCTTTAAGTAATATTTCTGGTCTTGGTGTATCCCTTTGGACCTTTCTCAAACAAATAATAATATGCAGGAATAACTCACAATGAACACACAAGTTTAATAATCTTCCATTTAATAGTTGTTTAAGCATGTGACGATTAGTTTTCGGTGAACTCCCTCATTAGATACTTGCTGAATATGAACATTTGTTTCAATATTTCAATTAGATATGAACTCCACATTCTTTCTCTTACAATTGTAGTTAGGGTGTAACATTAAACAATTGAATATTTTAATTTTAATTCGTTGAGATGACTGAAACAGTCAACAGATGTTTCTCTTCTAAAAAGTCTAAAACTATCTTTTTGCTTTTGGTTGAACAAAATTGATATTATGGTACCTTCTATAACCAATAACATTTTCATTAGTACAAGTTCTGAGGCTCTGCAGTGTCACCCCATTCTTAAAATTCAACATTCCTACTTTTCAAGGTTTTAATATAAAGCCCATAATATCTAGAGTACTTATGATATCCCAAATATTAGATTGTTCAAGACAAAATGTTGCCACTGCAGGGCTACAGCTTTGGAGATCACGCTGTGACTAATTTAACATTAAGCTCATATGCAAATAAATCCTTTGAATTGTTTATATGAAAAATTAAAGATTCATACATAAAGTGCAGAGTCGACTGATTTAACTTTCCTTCAGATTTTAAACCAAATTAGGACAGCATAGTGTCTTACTTCTGATATGTGGCTGAGAGGACTCTGTGGTGGCAGTTTTAGCTGAGACAAGATAATCTGGAGTCTCCTCCTCGATGTAGACTGTCTATCTCCTAGAAGCTTGTCCATGTCACTTAATATCTTCTTTAATTTTAAATTGGCATCCTGGATGATAAGGGGAAGGTATCTAGTTATTTCTTTTATCTTTTTTAGTAACCAGAAATAATTCTGTCTGGGCTTTCTGTTTTTCCATGAATTTTCTTCAAAGTTATCTCAATAGAGTCCCTATTTTGTATTACCTCTAGTGTTGCATGTCTAGGCCGAGTCACTCAGAGTTGACTCATTTTTGTGCATGAACGCCATTGGTACTTTTCAATAGCGGTGATCGGTGGCTTACTTATTTTTTGACGGGTAAAAATAAATAATGAACGTCATTTTTTTGACGGGTAAACATAAATATTAAACGTCATAGGAAGGGTAGTTTCAAAAGAAACCCGTCACATAAAAATTGCTTGACGGGTAAGGGTGCCCGTCAAATTTAACCCCTGCTCATAGTAGCTAAAGGATTAGAGTTTTCTATAAAATTATGTGTTTTGGAAAGGAAGTGAGAGGTTCCGGCCTGAGAGGCTATGGCTATGTGTTTGATTGTAAAGGGTTGAGTTATCATACTAATATATGAGCTAGATTTTTTACTTCTAATTATGCAAATATTGTTTCAATGTATTTCAACTTCTCTAATGAATTTTATGAAAGATAGTGTTTTTATTCCTAGTTTCTCATTAAATATTACAGAATGTTTTTCTGTTTGAAAGGATTTTATTATTTGTTTATATAATTAAATGTCTGTGGTTATATAGCTTATTTCCAAACTAGTTCATACATATCTATTGTTTGTAGTCATATGTATTTTCTATCAACCTTGTTTACCATCCCTTGAATATACTTATCAGTACCTATTTGATTCTTGAGTATGGTCATTCATCCACTCTTCAATTTCCTCTTCTGTTATTACAAACTAAACCCATTCAGATTTTATTCAAGCCTTAGAGCTTAAGATGTGTTAAGCTTGGCTCTCTTGCAGTCGAGAGTTAAATTTAACACTAACATCTTTTGACGTCGTAGCCAGGGATGAATGTGAAGATTATCTTCCCCAATAAAAACAACAATGATCAGATCCATCTCTTGATGGTAGATAGGGGTAGGACATCAGTTTGGCTACAATTTTCTACATGATGTCTCCACTGGTTGAAGATCCAGAATGAAATCAAATGATCAAATGGAGGCCATTCTGGCGGCGAGGTATGCTTTCTATGATTTCTCAAATATAGTTGATTTTCCACATCCAGTGCTTACTATAACCGAGTGGGGTGACTATCTTCCCAGATTTAGAGGAAGCAAGTATGATCATCCTAGTGATCGCTTATTAAATTTTCATAAATGCATCTTTCAACATGATTTTGTTCACTAGGATGTCTTAATCAAGATGTTCATATTTTCTTTAGAAGAACATGCTCGTAAATGGTGTCAACCCCTCCCCGCTGCTAGCATTCATTCTTTGAAGGAGTTCCATACTGTTTTTCATCATCATTACAAAGATTTTATCCGACTGATCTTCTTTTTGAATATTGTTGTGAGGAATATGAACTGCATGATGAGATTGAAGATATAGATAGAGAAGAATTTATCAGTCACAATCTTCATCATCTCTCTAATGATCTTCAAGATGATGTGTTTTCCCATAAACATGAACTAGAAATGGATACTGAAGAAGTTGTGGTTTCATAATGTGTTGAAGATAAAAAGAAAACTTTTTCAATTATTGCTTTCAAGGAAGAATCTCATGATCAGTTTGATAACAACACTACTATTTTAAGTCATGTTGAAAATGATTTTGGTAATGGGATTATCGAAGGTAGTTGGGAATGTTCTCATCATGCTTCTAACAGTCTCGAGGATCATCTGAATGCTCATCTTGTTGATAATCCTTGTGAATATCAATCTTTTGTCGAACAAATTGCTGGAAACAATTTTTGTCATGAAGATCTACCTTATAATGAAGAGATGGCTACAAAGAAACAAAAATATGCTCTTTGTGATGTTTCTGTTAGCGAGAAAACCAATGATATGTTTCAAGTTAATAATACAAATGACTATCTTAAAGGTTTTTCAAATGATCCTATCTATGATGAAAATGGATCTGATTCATGCATTAAAGAAAAGGATGATTCATTGTCTGCTTTACAGCAGGAGGATTTTCAAAATTTTGATATTGAAATTAATAATCATGATATTTTAGATCCATTTGGCATCAATCAAAATGTTTCGTATTACGATGATTATGATACAGAAGCAATTTCAAGTTGATTTGAAGATCATATTAATCATGATAATTTTCATAAAATTTCATCTTTATCATTAAAATTTTATCATGTTGCTCCCATTTTTGATAAATATGATGATGATTTCAAAATCAAAGATCCAGATATTCGTGATATGGTAGAATCTGATCAGTAGATTTTTTATGACTTTCAGTTCATTATCCATGAACAACCAGATCTGGTATACAACAATTGTGTATCTAATGGAAGTAAGGAATGCATGGATCAGTTTGTTGATTCTCAGGATGACATTGTTATTGTTGTTGTTCAAGGAACTTGTGAGCCGATTCAGGGAGAACAACAAAAACATTATTTTATTGATGGAGTAGTTTCCACATAGCGACAGTTTTATCTTTTCAATCAACACAAGCTTTATCATGTTATTCAGGATCCCATTGTTGATTGGACAGAATACACTTTAGAAAAGGTCTCAAATGTCTTGGTTATCGGGATGTTAGAATTCTTTAATTGTAAGTATAACTTGCCAATGAAGCGTCTATTGCAGTTATTAGATTTGTTTCATTGTTTCTCAACCATGTGCAAAAATGTATTTTATTCAGTTTATGAAATATTTTGTTGGCTTCATTGGAAATGGGATTTCACTTGATCAAGTAGCAACACAGTTGATTAGAGTAGGAGGAGTGTGCATAAATAATCTCACATATGAGTATCTAGTTTTCAATTTCGCAAGTGATTTTGAATAGAATGCAATAGATATGGTTTAGTTGAATAAGACTCTAGCCCAATTGAGCACTGGTACATGACATGAATGATTGCAAGTTTTCAATTTGCAGTGAATGGTAAGCAGAGTATGGTTACAGGTTGCATAAATAGAATGGAAAAGGCACAGGGTCTGCTTGTTCTTAGCAGCTCGCAAGGAGCATGCCATCCCCAATCAGAGCCAAATGTTGGTACTAGATCTATCCCACAATATTTTTGGATTCTGACAGCACACATGTAGAAAGGGACTAAAACTTTAACTGTCGGAATGATCAAAGCCTCTAATCCTTTGTATCAAGCTTGAGAGCTAAGGGATCGAGGAACAATTAGTAAGTATCGAGAGCTAAGGGATCAAGGAAACATTCACAAGGAGCGATGAGGTATAAAATTAAGCAACAACATCAATCATATTATGTTCCAAGGTGATTGTGAATGTGTATATCAATTGAAATGTGCAATTGAAAGACATTAACTCAATGAAATTAGTATCTCGGGGACCTAGATGGTTTGAGCTTCAACAACTCAACATCTTGTTTGCTAATGTTAGTTATTTAAAGGGGTTCTAAACAAGATCATGGAGGTGTCAGATGAAAAGGACATTGGTTATCCATGAAGTCAGACTTGTCTGATGATATTTGCTCCCAATAAGTACCCCACCAATCTTGGACATGGGGGAATGCCTTCATGAGCGCAAAGGTGATATTTTCTTTGTCGGATAAATTGTGGACATATAAATACCCTTCTAGAACATTTAACCAATTATCTAATACATGTGCATCGATCCAGCCTTAAAATAAATGAATATCAAAGTACCATGTACCTTGAATGGGGTTTCATCTCCGAAATACTTACTCGTTGAAGGTGCACTTTCTACCAACATTCGTAGAAGGATTTGGGAAAAACTATCCATCATCTTGTTCCTCTGTCACTCGAGGGATTCCTCGAGAAATAACTTGATAGGAATTCCTTCTCAGTCGTCTCTGTTTTTTTTCTCCATGGGAGGTCGTTTGGGACGATGAGAGTGATGTTCCCTAAGTGAAACTAGTTCAATACCAAACTATTTATACCCTAACCTCTTCGGGGACATACACTAAGAAACAATCAAAGTGAAAAGTTGCTCTGATACCACTAATCCGGATTTATGTGGGAACGAAATGAAATAACAAAGATAACATCATAAACATAGACATTTTCCAAAAATAACAGAGATATAGTAAACACATATTCTATTAAATGGTGGAAATACAACAGACTGTAATACAATAGCTCGAATGGTGGTAGCTATCTCTGAGAAGAGATGTGGTTTCTACGCTCATCCGTGCAAAGCAGAATACAAAATGAGGCCAATGGGGAATTTTTATAATAATAATGAGGGTGAGAACCCCAAAATACCAAAACATAACCGTAGAAGATGAACCATCATAAAGTTTGCGGCCCCAAGATGGTAAGTTGAACAGTCAACTTCTTGGGGTTATAACTTTTGCATACTATTTCCGATTTGAGCGCTCGATAGCCCCTTGGAAAGGCCTATCAAAGATTTAAAACTTTTGAATTGGGACAAGTGCATGGTGTGGTAAACATTTGGCCCCATGAATCGCCAAAAAATGTCGTTTAGGGACTCAAAACGACCCCAAAAGTTTGGGACCCAAAAAATAGTAGAAAAATAACTAGGAAATTGCCATAATGGACAATTGTTTTGACCCAGTGGAATAGGTGGGTGGCCACCAATTTCCATCTGGATCAATCCTCCCTCATTAGGAATAAATGGTATCCATTGCGTCAAATCCTATATCAGATCTCAAATTGTGTGTTGAGTTGATCTGCTTGCGCGACATTTGTTGAAGTGAAGAGGTTGCCCTTCTTTGACATCCCGAGAGGGATTTAATTGTTGTATGGATGATTTTTTTCTAAATGATCACTTTGAATGTGTGGCCTTACATCGTATAGGTACTCGAATGGATGGGGGAATACCCTATTCATTTTCTTTCTGTTTCTGTTGAGTAGAGACACCCTGTGCAGAGGGTGTGAAGGTCTATGTGATCCGATGTTCTCCTCCAGAAGCGATTGTGAAGAGGGATAATTTCTTGGTGTGGGAACTTATCTTCCTAAATTCTGATATTCTGGTAGGTGCGGGTGTCTCTGGGATCCGATATAGTTGTCCTCCCAAAGTGACAATGACACTGCGATGTCATGACTCATATACAACATGATGCTTCCACATATATGGATTTCCTAAAAGAACATCACAGACTTCAAGTGGGGCCACATCACACAGTACCTCGTACTTGAAAATCTTGATGCCATATGGTAGGAGGCATTGTTGAGTAATGCAGATACCTCATCCTTGGCTTATCCAACCGATGTTGTAGGGATCCGGGTGTGGTTTTGTCAGAAGCTCCAATCTCTTGATGACTTCTGCTGAGATCATATTCTTTTTTTCACCTTTTCAACAACAAAATGTAGTGGGTTTCCCTTCACCCACATTTGTGAGTGGAAAAAAGCTCCTATTCCTCTAACTCTTCAGGATAATCTAGTTGAATCTGTGTTGTAACAACAATGGCAGTGGGGTTTACATCAATTATTTGCTTCCCATTTTCTGTGGCTATGGCATTGGGTTCAGAATCAAAATCAGGATCTGATTATAAATATTTGATCTCAGCCACCAATGACTGCTTTGAGCGACATTGATCATTGTTGTGTTAAGGGATTGATGAAATTAGCTCCACTTCACAATGTCCTTCTTTGTCTTTCCATTCCCGTCCTTTTCTTGTGGTGGTGACTGGTTGTTTTTTCCTTGTCCTGTGTTTTATGGGCCAGGATTTCCCTTTCCTTGATTTTGCAAGGAGTCGTAGGTCCAAAGTGTTGCTTGTTCTTTTGTCAAAATTTCTCTTCAATTTTGACATCATACTGATAGGAAGATTCAACTGAAGAGATGTCAAGGAAGTCCATCTCGATTCGAATGTACCGATTTAGTCCACTGTGATATTTCAGAATCAGGTGCCGCTCAGAGTCCTTGATACACAACTTTGTGCGTAAGGTATGGAAGTTGTTGGTGTACTCTGACACCCTCTGGTCCCTCTCTTAACGCAGAATGGTCCATTTGGCGTAATTTTCATCATAGTTTCCCAAAGGGTAATACTATTGCTTGGAGACATCTATAAATTAGGACCAATTGAGATTTGTCTCAAGTATTCCAAACTCGTATGATGATATTTGCTCCCGATAAGTACCCCACCAATTTTGAACATGAGGGACTTCCTTCAAGAGAGCAAAGGTGATCTTTTATTTGTTAGCAAAATTATGAGCAGAGAAATACCCTTCTAGAACATTCAACCAATTATCTAGGGAATCTGTATCGATCCAGCCTTCAAATAAATGAATATGAAATTTAACTTGTATTTTGAATGGGGTTTCATCTCCGAAACTCTTTCTCATTGAATGTGCACTTGCTGCTGACATTCGCAGAAGGACCTGGGCGAAACTATCCATCATCTCATTCCTCTGTCGCTTGAAGGCTTCCTCTAGCAACAACTTGATAGGATATCCTACTCTATCATCTCTCTTTTCTTCCACCATGGGAGGTCATTTGGGGTGGTGAGAGTGATGTTCCCCAAGTAAAACTAGTTCGAGACCATACTCTCTATACCCTGACCTCGTAAGGGACATGGACTAAGAAACAATCAAAGAGAATATTTTTTTGATACCATTGATTCATATTTATGTGGGAACAAAATTAAATAATAGAAATAACATTATAAACACAGACATTTTGCAAAGATAACAGAGATACAGTAAACACATATTCTATTAAATGGACGAAATAGAACAAACTGTAATACAATAGCTACAATGGTGGTAGCTATCTTCGAGAAGAGATGTGGTTGATAAACTCATCCATATAAAGATAATAAAAAAATGAGGACATGGAGGCCTATTTATAATATTAATGAGGGTGATAACCCAAAAAGTTTAAAACATAACCCTAGAAGATAAACTATCATAAAGTTTGCAGCCCCAAGGTGGTAACAGCTCGCTGCATTTGAAGATGAGTAATGGCCGACGTCGGTTGCTCATTCGATGATCCGGTCCAAGCTATTGATGAGAGAATCTCGGATGTCCTTCCATGCATCTAGATGAAACTGCTCGAGTATCTTTTCTCATTAGCTGGAACACGTTCGACTTGTGAAACAATTCAAATTAAAAGTTCATTCATTGTGATGAACTAATTTTATGGAATGTCATAATATCTGCAACTTATCTTGTTTGATTCAACAACTTGAAGAACGTAGATATTCATGGCTTCCCAATATTAATTTAACTGAATTGTTCCATTTCTGTATAAGGGTGAATCGCAGACTTGGGTAACACTTTTTGGCAAGCACATTTTGGAAAAAAGAAAAAAACGCACCTCGGTCGAGGGTTTAACAAGCCCTCGACCGAGGTTTTAATATCTCGACCGAGGTTTTATCAAGCCCTCAACCGAGGTTCCTTTAAGCCCTTGATCGAGGTATTTACTAACCCTCGGTCGAGCTATTAAAACCTCGACCGAGGGTTAATAAATACCTCGGTCAATGTATTTACCTCGACCGAGGTGCCTGTATTGAAAAAATTATAAATAGAGGTCGTGGGCCCCCGCCGTTTGTTTCACAAAACTACACCGTGAAAGCTCGACCGAGATACGAAGTGAGAACGACGTAAGCATTGGCACCCTGAAGAAACCCAAGCACCCCGAAGCAACCCAACCTCGTCACGATGGCGTCGGACCGAAGAGGTAACAGTTAAAATAATTGTTTTTCAGTTTAAATAATTGTTTTTCAATTTAAATGGAATTTAATTATTTTTTTTTAATAAATTTATAAAATTTATTTTAAAATATGGTAAATGTATGTTTTTATTATTTTCATGTTTAAAATGTGTACCGGCAAGCAGAAATGTTGCCGGATTTTTGAAAATTTGTAGTTAAATTGAATTCTTTGTTAATTTGTTATATATATATATAAATTATGTCAACCGATAGTGTTTATGCTACCGGTTTAATTTTGAAATGTGTCCTGGGCAAGCCGAAATGCTGCCCGATTTTTTTCAATCCTCCGTGAATTCATGGAGGATTGAAAAAAATCCATAAAACACCAACTAAACAAACCTATATGAACCATAGAGATAAATCACAACCAAGAACCACAATATAGTTCCCTAGATCAATGATCTTCTCAATCAACTCAAGAACCACAATATAGTTCCCCTAGATCAATGATCTTCTCAATCAATTCAGGTATAGAGAAGGTACCTTTGAGTGGTTGAAAATGCTTTTAAACTTAAATAATTCCCAAAAATGTTCACACGGATGATGGATGATAATGTATGCCCATTCACAACTTCCTTTGTGGTCATATATCTAGATGATGTCCTCATCTTTAGTAAAACCTAGAAGGAACATATAAAGCGCATTATTAAGTGTTCAACACCCTTCATCAACATAAGTCATATACCGATATTAATAATTATTCATTTAGCATTCAAAGAATTTAATATTTAGGATACATACCATAAATGATCATGTTGTGCATGTGGATCCAACGAATATCCATGTCATTTATGATTACCCAACCCTAGTGACACTAAGGGACTTTTGCAACTTCTTGGGTCTTTCCAACTTCGGCCATAGGTTTGAATTTAGGTTCTTTCACATCACTTCCCCCCTAAGCAAGGTGATCAAGGATAGATCCAAAGATAATTCTCTTTATCCAAGGTGTAGTGGAAAGCATTCAAGGATTTCGAATGTCACCTATGCTTATCACCAATCTTCATGTCACCAAACAAACAACAATCAGTTAAGTTTAAGTTAGATGCCTAATATTATGTTGTAGGTGCAATCCTCACATAGCATGATGGACATCTAGTGGACTAGAGAAATAAGAAACTCTTTGACACAATCCATACGT
>LPNX010009800.1:20150-38849 GCA_001517045.1 Pseudotsuga menziesii | reverse complement strand
GTAAATTCATGAAAATTGTAAATTGTAAATTGTAAATTCATGAAAATTGTAAATTGTAAAATTGTGAATTCATGTAAATTGTAAATTCATGTAAATTGTAAATTGTAAATTGTAAATTCATGAAAATTGTAAATTGTAAATTCATGTAAATTGTAAATTGTAAATTCATGAAAATTGTAAATTGTAAGTTCATGAAAATTATAAATTGTAAAATTGTGAATTATCTAACACTATGGAATTGAAATTTACATGAATATGAAATTTATGAAATTGTAAACTATGAAATTTATCAACTATCAAATTGTAAACTATGAAATCTATCAAATTGTAAACTATGAAAATGAAAATCAAATTGCATAACTTTGAAATTATACCTATATCAATGGGATTTGCTTCCTCCATCATAGCTTCATTTGGAATTTCTTCTTCTCTCAAGATTGTTCTTTTTCTCCTCTTCCTTTCTTTATCTTTCTCTCTTTTCTCTTCAATTTTGTTTTGATTTCTTTCATTTCTTCTTGTTCGACGTTGGTTGCTTCCCATTGTGATTGATCAACAATTCAAATTGATACCTACAAAACAATCTACAATGCTAAATTTGTATTACAAAACAAACATTTTTTCAAAGAAATTATTCAATTTTGAAAGATAGAGTTATGTTTATATAGAGTTTCATAAAAAATTCGGGTGGGAAAGATGGTTGGGGTGTCATAAATTTTTGTAGTTGGAGTGTCATTAATGTTTGAATTCACTCCCGGGCTTTTGCTCCAAACGAGTTTACTAGGACCTCGACCGAGCTAATACCTCGGTCGAGGTCTTTACAAAACCTCGACCGAGAGTTTGTTAAAAATACACAGCCAAAAAATTCTTAAAAATGCACACATCACATATCGACGTGTCCTCTTCAAAAGGGTATCTTTGGTTTTTCAATTTTTGAAAAAATAGAAAAAAATCCTTTACGTGGACAAATATGTGTTTAAAACGATGCTGAAATCGAATGTGGTCACTTTCGAAAAATAATAAATAATTGTATAATGCGAAAAAAAATTAACAAAAAAATATGCACATCACACTGCATTTTATGTAGATCATGCTCATATATTTATTTATTTTAAATTATTAATGCAAGATTGAATTACTCTACGTGGACACGAGCCACTTATTAGCTTCTTCAAATTTTTAAGGTCACACAGTTCATTAAATGCAAAAATTCACACATTAAATGACATCGGAATATTTTAAAAAAAATATCACTATGAAGCCACATAATATTCTACAATTTATTTTTTTTACTGCAAGTCAAAATTCACATGGCATATATGCGTTTTGAGGGCTTCTATCTAGCACATGAGTAAAAAATCAGGTTTTCATCGCCAAATTTGGCCAAAAAGTGTTACCCATCTTCATGGAATCACCCATAAGTATGAACACGCAATTGGAGCCAAGGGTTGGCAATTTGAGAGAAGTCATAGCAGAGGAAATTGTGATCATTTTAATAAAGGAGCAATAATTCTCAATATTGTTTTGTTGTAAATTGAACCAGATTTATGTGAGAACGAGACAAAATAATAGAGATAGCATCATAAACACAGACATTTTGCAAAGATAATAGAGATATTATAAACACATATTCTATTAAATGGTGGATATTGAACAGATTCTAATACAATAACTAGAATGGTGGTAGCTATCTTTGAGAAGAGATGTGGTTGCTAAGCTCATCCATACAAATATGAATATGAAATGAGGCCAAGGGGGCCTATTTATAATAAGAATGAGGGTGAGAACCCCAAAAGTCAAAAACATAACCCTAGAAGATGAACTGTCATAAAGTTTGCAACCTCGAGGTAGTAAGTTGAACAATCAACTTCTTGAGGTCATAACCTTTGCATATGATCTCCGATTTGGGTGCTCGATAGCCTGTTGGAAAGGCCTATTCGATATTTACAAATTTTGATTGGGGATAAATTCATATTGGGGGAAAATATATGGCCCCTTGAATCGCAAAACAAATTTCATTTAGGGCCTCAAAATGACCTCAGAAGTTTGGGACCCGGAAAACCATAGAAAACTAACTAGGAAACCCGCCACAATGGACAATTTTTTTTGAGTTAGCGGAATAGGTGGGTAGCCACCAATTTCCATCTAGACCAATACTCCCTCACTAGGAATCAATGGTATCTTTTTATTCAAATCTCGTATTAGATCTCAAACTGTGTTGAGCTGATCTCTTGGCGCAACATTTGCTGCAGTGAAGAGGCTACCCTTCTTTGACATCCCGAGGGATGCAGGTGTGGTGTTCTCGGAAGCTCCAATATCGTGATGATTTCTGTTGATATCAGGTTCTTTTGGCTTCTGTTTTCAACAAAAAAATGTATTGGGTTTCCCTTCACCCACATCTATGAGTGGAAGAGGCGCTCCTCTTCCTCTAACTATTCAGGATCCTCTAGTTGAATCTGTGTGGTAGAAACAGTGGCAGTGGGGTCTACATCAATGATGTTCTTCCCATTGTCTGTGGATGTGGCATTGGGTTCATAATATGAATTGGGATATGATTTTGAATATTTGAACTCATCCACCAATGAATTCTTTGAGCAACATTCATCTGTGTTGTGCCAAGGGATTTTATGAAACTCGCACCACTTCCCGGTGTCCTTCTTTGTCTTTCCATTCCCCTTCTTTGCTTGTGGCAGTGACTGGTTGTCATTTCCTTATCATGTGTTTTTTGGGCCAGGGTTTCCATTTCCTTGCTTAAGCGATAGATTTGCAGGTTCAAAGTCTCGCTTATTCTTTTGCCGTAATTTCTTCTCGATTTTGATAGCATACCAATAGGAGGACCCAAGTGAAGAGATGTTGAGGAAGTCCATGTCAGTTTGGATGTAGCAATTTAGGCCACTGGAATATTTCAGAATCAAGTGTCGCTCAGAGTCCTTGATACCCAACTTTGTGCGTAAGGTATGGAAGTTGTTCATGTACTATGACACCGTCTGGTTCCTCTCTCAATGCAGAATGGGCCATTTGGTGTATTGGTCATCATAGTTTCCGATAGGGTAATACTATTCCTTGACGACATATATGAAAGAGGCGTAAGTGAGATTATTTTCAAGTATTCTAGACTCATCTAATGATATTTTCTCCCAATAATCACCCCATCAATTTTGGACATGGGGAACTGCCTTCAGGAGCGTAAATGTGATCTTTTCTTTATCGGAGAAATTGTGGACAGAGAAATACCTTTCTAGAAAATTCAACCAATTATTTAGGGCATCTTCATCAATCCAACCTTCAAATAAAGGAATATCAAAGTTAACTTGTACCTTGAATGGGGTTTCATCTCCGAAACGCTTGCTCGTATAAGGTGCACAACATTCGTAAAATGATCTGGGTGAAACTATCCATCATTTCATTTCTCTGTCACTTGGGGGATTCGTCGAGCAATGACTTGATAGGATCTTCTACTCCATTTTCTCTCTTTTATTCTGCCATGAGAGGTCATTTGGGTGGCGAGAGTGATGTTCCTGAAGTGAAATTAGTTAGAGACCAAACCCTTTATACCCTAACCTCGTCGAGGACATGCGCTGAGAAGCGATCCAAGAGTAGATTGATCTGATACCACTGATCTAGATTTATGTGGGAATGAAATGCAATAAAAGAGATAACATCATAAACATAGGCATTTTGCAAATATAATAGAGATATAGTAAATACATATTCTATTAAATGGTAGAAATAGAACATACTATAATACAATAATTAGAATGATGGTAGCTATCTCTGAGAAGAGATGTGGTTGCTACCCTTATCCGTGCAAATATTACTATAAAATGACTCCAAGGGGGCCTATTTATAATAAGAATGAGGGAGAGAACCTCAAAATTCCAAAACATAACCCTATAAGATGAATCGTCATAAAGTTTGCAGCCCCAAGGTGGTAACAAATCGGTGCATTCGAAGATGTTAATGCCTGGCGTAAGTTTCTTGTTCAATGATTCGATCCAAGATGTTGATGAGAGAATATCGGATTTCCTTCCACGCATCTAGCTGAAACTATGGGAGTATCTTTCCTCATTAGCTGGAACACATCCGTCTTGTGAAACAGTTCAAATTAAAAGTTCATTCATTGTAATGAACTAATCTTATACAAGGTAATAATATCCATAACTTTTCTTGTTTAATTCGGTAGCCTGAAGATCGTAGATATTCATGGCTGCCTGATATTAATGTAACTCAACTGTTCCATTTCTGTATAAGTATGAACAAGAAATTGGAGCAAAGGGTTGGCAATGTGAGAGAACTTATAGTAGAGGAAATTGTAATTATACTTTGATAATTTTAATAAAGGAGAAACAATTCTAAATATTGTTTTGTTGTAGATTGATCCGGATTTATGTGGGAAAAAAATCAAATAATTGCGATAGCATCATAAACACAAACATTTTGAAAAGATAACATAGATAGATTAAACACATATTCTATTAAATGGCGGAAATAGAACAGACTTCAATACAATAGCTATAATGGTGGTAGCTATCTTTGAGAAGAGATGTGGTTGCTACACTCATCCATGCAACGTTGAATAAAAAATGACGCCAAGGGGGCCTATTTAAAATGAGAGTGAGGGAGAGAACCCCAAAAGTCCAAAACATGACCCTAGAAGATGAACCGTCATAAATTTTACGGCCCCAAGGTGGTTAAGTTGAACAATCAACTTCTCGAGGTCATAACTTTTGCATACGATCTCCGATTTGGGCACTCAATAGCCTGTTGGAAAGGCATATCCAACATTTACAAATTTTGAATGGAGACAAATGCATGCCAAAGTAAAAACATCGTTTAGGGCCTCAAAACGACCCCAAACATTTGGGGCTCAAAAAACCATAGAAAAATAACTAGGAAAGTGCCACAATCGATAATTGTTTTGAGCCAGAGAAATAGGTGGGTGACCATTGATTTCCATCTGGATCAATCCTCCCTCCTTATGAAGCAATGGTCTCCATCGTGTCAATTCCCGTATCAGATCTTGAACTGTGTGTTGAGTTGATCTCCTAGTGCAACATTTGCTGAAGTGAAGAGGCGGCCCTTCTTTGACATCCCGAGAGGGTTGTAATTATTGTATGTATGATTTGTTTCTAGATGAGCTCTTTGAATGTGTATCCTTGCACTTTAGAGGTACTCGAATGGATGAGGGAATACTGACTTCATTTACTTTCTGTTTTTGTTGATTAGAGACACCTTGTGCAAAGGGTGTGAAGGTCTTTGTGACCTGATGTTCTCCTCCGCAAGAGATTGTGAAGAGAAATAATGTTTTGGTGTGGGAACTTATCTTCATACCCCATGAGATTGTGGCAGGTGTGATTGTGTTTGGGATCCGATATATTTTTCCTTCCAAAGTGACAACAACATTGCGAGGTCGTGACTCATATACAACATGACGCTTCCACATATATGGTTATCTAAAAAGAATATCATAGATTTCAACTAGGACCACATCACACAATACCTCGTCTTTAAAAGGATTGATGCAATATTGTAGGAGGAATTTTTGAGTAATGTGGATAACTCGTCCTTGTCTTAGCCAACCAATGTTGTAGGGATGAAGGTGTGGTGTTGTCGAAAGCTCCAATATCTTGATGACTTCTGTTGAGATCAAGTTATGTTGGATGTCTTTGTCAAAAACAATATGTAGTGGGTTTCCCTTCACCCACATCTGCGAGTGGAAGAGGCGCTCTTCTGCCTCTAAATATTCAGGATCCTCTAGTTGAATCTATTTGGTAGAAATAGTGGTAGTGGAGACTGCATCAATGATCTCCTTCCCATTGTATGTGGTTGTGGCATTGGGTTCAGAATCGAAATTGGGATCTAATACTGAATATTTGATATCGATTACCAATGACTGATTTGAGCGACATTCATCAGTGTTGTGCCAAGTACTTTAATGATATTCTCACCACTTCTCGATGTCCTTCTTTATCTCTCCATTTCACTTCTTTGCTTTTTGCGGTGGCTGGTGGTCCTTTCCTTGTCCTTTGTTTTGTAGGCCAGTGTTTCCCTTTCCTTGCTTCTGCGACGGATTCATAGGTCCAAAGTATCACTTGTTTTTTATAAAACTTTCTCCTTTATTTTGACAACATACCAATAGGTGGATCCAAGTAAAGAGATGTCGAAGAAGTCTATCTCGGTTCGGATCTACCGATTTATTCCACTATGATATTTCAGAATCAGGTGCTGCTCAGAGTCCTTGATACCCATATTTGTTTATAAAGTATGGAAGTTGTTGGTGTACTCCGATACTGTTTGGTCCCTCTCTTGACGTAGAATGGTCCATTTTTTGTATTGGTCATCATAGTTTCCCACAAGGTAATATTGTTCCTTGACGACATCTATGAAAGAGGCCCAAGTGAGATTTGTCTCAAGTATTCCAAACTCATCTGATAATATTTGCTCCCAATAAGTACCCCATCGATTTTGATTGCAGTTTCTCGTTTGATGATCCGGTCCAAGATGTTGAAGAGAGAATCTCGGATGTCCTTCCACGCATCTAACTGAAACCACTAGAGTTTCTTTCCTCGTTAGTTGGAACACGTTCGTCTTGTGAAATAATTTAAATTAAAACTTCATTCATTGTGATGAAATGATCTTCTGCAATGTAATAATATATGTAAATTTTCTTGTTTGATTCGACCACTTGAATATCATAGGTATTCATGGATGCCTAAGTTAATGTAACTGAACTATTCAATTTCTATATAAGTATGAACAAACAATTGGAGCCAAGGGTTGACAATTTGAGAGAAGTCATAGGAGAGGAAATTGTAACTATTCTTTGATCATTTTAATAAAGGAGCAAAAATTCTCAATATTGTTTTGTTGTAGATTGATCCAGATTTATGTGGGAACGAAATGAAATAACAAAGATAGCATCATAAACACATACATTTTGCAAAGATAACAGAGATACGATAAACACATATTCTATTGAATGGCGGAAATAGAATAGACTGTAATACAATAGGTAGAATGGTAGTAGCTATCTCTGAGAAGAGTTATGGTTGCTTCACTCATCCATGCAAAGTTGAATACAAAATGAGGCCAAGAGGGAATATTTATAATAAGAATGAGGGAAAGAACCCAAAAATTCCAAAACATAACCCTAGAAGATGAATCGTCATAAAGTTTGTGGCCCCAGGGTGGTAAGTTGAACAATCAACTTCTCGGGTCATAAATTTTGCATACCATCTCTGATTTGGGTGCTCGATAGCCCATTGGAAAGGCCTATTTGAGATTTACAACTTGTGACCTGGGTAAAATTCATTTCAACCTCAAAACGGGCCCAAAATTTTGGGACCTGAAAAACCATAGAAAAATAACTAGGAAATTTCCACAATGGACAATTGTTTTGAGTTAGTGGAATAGGTGGGTGGCCACTGATTTCCATCTAGATCAATCTGTTATCAGAAATTCTCAATCAGTGCGGACACTATTTGTTCCTCTGCACTATAATTCACAAGCACAGAATGAAAATAAACAACAAAATATCATTTCCTTAAACAATCAAATTAAATGACATGAAACACAATATACCTCAACCTTAGATCTCTTTGTCTTTTCTCCAAAAATCCTTGCAATGGTTCAATACCTGCAAAACAGATCAAAAGACAAACAAACAAGATGAGAGCATCATGATAAATTGACTATTTATATCAGTGATCAAGGAGTCTGATAACATCTAATTAAAATCAATACATCAAATATAGGAAAGGGGAATGTCTTTGTATTAATTATGAAAGAGATATAAGTACAACCAAAAATCCTTTGATGTCGATGGCTTCCATCTATACAAGAATATCTACAAGCCTCTATGACTATGAAGATCTCTCCACACACAAGCTAGCTCTACTTTGCCTCTAACTCAAACTTCAATCCAACAATATAAGGGAACTTTTCTTGGCCTCCCTCACTCACATCATGAAGGCTTCATTTATAGGCCAAAAACCATGAGACTGACTTCGGGAATGGATAGAATGTGATCCATACAGGTGAGGGAAGTGAATGCCACCTCTCCCAAGCATGTCGGAAATGACTCCACGGAGGCTTCCGCATGGAAGCTTCCAAAAACTTATTTTTTCATATTTTTGAGCATCGACACTCTTGGTAAAAAGGACATGTGCGTCGACCTAGGGTTTTATCAAAGGAAAAGGGAAACGACTCTTTTTACTCCATGGTGAGAGGCACCATTGATGCTCTGTGTAAAAAGGGTAAATGCGCTGACCCTTCAAGATATGGAAAAAAGACATCCAATGTATCTCAGTTTAGGTTTCTGAGAAGGAAAATGATCAATGTGGAATTTCCAGTAAGGATGATGGGTAGTGTGGAATTTCCAGGTGCAACAGAATGCCCCCCAAAGTATGAAGCTAGAAGGAAATGATAGATGAAATAGTTTGCAAGATATCCATCTGGTATAGAGGCAATGAGAGATAAGCTCATAACTGACATAAGACCAATAACTGACTCCATCCAAATCAATCATAGATGCGGACCAATACACTGTAGATCTATGATGATGACTATGTCATGGCTACCAAAAATATACTGTAGATCCAAGAATAATTGACATAGGAGGTAGGACATAACTACAAAAAATACAAAGTAGATCTATGTCACCCATACTCAAATACTGAACACAGCCATAGCATGGATCGTTGTTTATGTACTGGTATAACCATGACTTCCAGGTCCTAGGGTTCCAAGCTAAGCTTATTGCACAAACAACAACAGTGATATGCTCTGTGTTCTTCTCTCTTATGAACCCGAAACTCGGTGTGTTTTCGATGCGTCTGCTGTGTGTGGTCCTAATCATCCCTACCTGCCTCCATCCAATAAAGAAACCCACCCGTAGCTTGTAAGGCATTGGTTCATGACTACATGTATTATTGGGCCTCTCACCCAGATATATATTTGTAGCAGCCCGGAAAGGGGAGAAAGGATAAAGGTGGGATATGGAAGATGAGATCTATTCTAATGTGAGGTACTCGTAGTGTACTTAAGAAAATCCTCGTGTCACCAGTTCAAATCTGGTTCTTGGCAAGATGTCAATATCCATGTACCCATATCTTGACAAAGCCGATGAACTTATATTGCACATTTTGTCGATCTGTTGGGCATGAAGATAAAGACTGTCGTTCATACAACCTACTTCAGGAGAGAACATATAACTAGTACTATGTGAAGGGAGAAGTACAAGAACCACGGCCGTACATGGTACAACCACTGCCTCAACCAAAGTACGTACCACCACCACATATGCATTTTACACTGCAACGACCGCAACAACAGCTCATGCCACATCTGCAGTATAACGAAATGCAGATGGCTCCACAGCAGCCACAATATGTTCAATTAGCACATTATGTTCAACAATAGTCGAATCCCCTACAACATCAAGTAAATGAGCTGCAGTATCAACAACAAGGAGGATTACACAGAGGATTGAGAGGAGGACGTGAAGGTTTTGGTTGAGGAGGAGGACAAGGTCGCGGACCTATCCAATGTTATAATTGCGATGTATTGGGTCATTACCAGAGAGATTGAAAATAGTTTCAAGGTTCGTATATGTATTGTACTATGATCAATCACATGATCTATAAATGTCCATAGTTGATCGTGAGATGGCAGGTTGGAAATGTTCCACAATTGCAGAACTAGAATCAGTTGCAGAACCAGAATCAAGTTCTGAACGAAAATCAGCTGTAGAATCGGAACCAAAACCAAATTCCAATTCAAAACCAGAATACAAATCAGAATGTGAATCAACCTATGAATCCACCATTGAACCAGAGCCAAGGACCGACTGTCGCAACGATCTCAGCAGAGCCCAGGATGCAGGATGTTGACGTCGTAGTCATCACTCATGGAGGTGCGATGAGGAGAGAAGATAGTCCACATCCACAAATTCGATTGGCTGGGAAGAAGAAGGTACAGTTTGGAATTGATGCTGAGAAAGCTACATTTTTTGAAGCACATGATGTGATCAGAAGGAATCCTGGTAAGTTCCCTATATATGAAATGCCCACTTCTTTTGATTCAACATTGGAAGCATGACCATTTCGACAACATGGTGCCTTGTAGAACTTCTTTGAAAGTTGCTTGTTGTTGGCAAGAGATCCCAATGATCTTGCAAAGATTGAGAATCTATTGCATCAACTGACAAAGGGACGAAAGGATTCCATAGTGAATTCCTTGCATACGAAAAAGACCGAAAAAGAGATGCACATGAACATTTAGATTGGGGAATATGAGGTCGATTCAGTCATCTTGGCTCTAGGATCATATGTTAATACTCTGACAAGACAAAAATGGAAAAATATGGGGAGCCCAATGCTGAGCTGGTCTTCAGTGCAGCTACGATCGGCCAATCATGCCAAAGTAACACCAATCGGGTGGGTTCCGCACCTTGCTGTTGAAGTGGAAGGCATGAAAACCCGATGTTGATTTTGATGTGATTGAATTTGTTGATGGTGGAGGATCCTACCCCGCATTATTGGGGATCAAATGGGCCAAAGACAGTATGGCAGTGATCAATTTTAATAAACGTGTGATGACATTTGAGAATCAAGACATCAGAGTCATTGCTTTAATGGATCCAAACGAAGGGCGAAGGTATATTGAGCCAGTGAAAGATGAAGTTGTCAGAGGATGAGATCATGCATATAACATTTTAGAATATTATGCACATTCGATTGCTAATGGGGAACTCGCTTGGTGCAGTGCTAGCTCTATGTCTTCTGACTCTGATGATACTTTAGCGAACTGGAAGAACCATTTGCATGAAGTGTCACTACGTAAGTGAGGATTGATTACACATTCACTGTATTGCATCACGACTGAGACCATTGAGTTGTTGATTTATGAAGGACTGCCTGATTTATATGATTTTCTTGTCAAATTCAAAGATAAGGTGTCAGAACCACAACCGTTATTGGCACTAGAGGAAGAATTGAAGGCTAGTCCAGCATGCTGGTGGGCGACCCATAGGAAGTCAATCACTGGATAGTCGTAGTGTCAAAGACTGATGGAAGTTTGGTTTGGATATGCAGAGGTATACCATGCTAGAAGGTACAATGGGCAAAGCATCCTTGGTGATCATTTGATTGAGTGTCAGACCTTGTGGGAATCGTGACCAAAGGATGAGTGGGTCCATTTCTTTATCCACACATTGGATGAAATGTTGCGATCTTGGTATATATCGGCTGAATTGTGTAGAGAGATCACTACCTGGGAGGAGTTGATGGTTTGCTTCACTCACACCTCCAGTTTTGCGAATGCCAATCCAGATGTTCATAATGCGCTGCAACTCATCCGCGATGTTGTTCTAAAGGTAGTGTTCGTCGCGTATCCAGTGGATCTGCATTCGCATTTTCACATGAAATTGATGATGGAATGTTATAATGTGTCAAGAGAACTGGATGATGATGATGACCTACAGAATATA
This sequence comes from Pseudotsuga menziesii, assembly GCA_001517045.1. Taxonomy (NCBI): domain Eukaryota; kingdom Viridiplantae; phylum Streptophyta; class Pinopsida; order Pinales; family Pinaceae; genus Pseudotsuga; species Pseudotsuga menziesii. Next base: position 27,364 of record LPNX010009800.1, on the reverse strand, counting down.
AATACTCCAGAAATGGAAGGGAGTTAGAACGCCGTAGCACCAGATGTACCAACGGATCCAATGAATCAACCATTGAAGATAAGAAATGTTAATATTGGAACAGAAGAGGACCCAAAGTTTACAGACTTGTTGCATGAATTCCAAGATTTGTTCCCTACAAAGTTTTCTGAGAAGAAGGGGATACTGGGGGATTTAGGAGAAATGAAGATCCCATTGAATCCAGATGCAAAACCAGTAAGGCAAAGGCCATATTGCCTGAATCCATGATACAAGGACATGGTAAAAGTTGAACTTGATAGGATGATAGATGATGGAATAATTGAGTTGTTTGAAGAATCAGAATGGATCAACCCCATGGTGGTCCAAGATAAGAAAATGGGTGAAGTTTGGATATGTGTCGACCTAAGAAAATTGAATGACGCATGTATGCATGATCCATTTCCAACACCATTCACTGATGAAGTTCTGGAAGGAGTAGGTAGTCGGGAGATGTATTCATTCATGGATGGATTTTCTGACTATCACCATATCAAGATTGCAAAAGAAGATCACCACAAAACAATATTTGTTACTGAATGGGGTTGTTTTTAGTACACTGTGATGCCCTTTGGGTTGAAGAAGCACCTGCAATATTTTCTCGTGTTGTTGTTGTTGCATTCAAAAAATTTATTCAGAAGTTTCTACAAGTCTACATGGATTACTGGACAGTCTACAGATTAATCAAGGACCATCTGGAAAACCTATGATTGATGCTGGAAATATGTCGACAGCATCAGATCGCGCTGAATTCAAAGAAGTGTATTTTCTACACACCTTTCGAGATGTTGTTGGGTCACATTGTTTGCAAGTAAGGACTCTTGGTTGACCTTGCGAAGATTGCACTCATTTTGAGCTTACCGCCACCTACACATGTAAAGATGTTTAGAGTGACGTTGGGGCACACAAAGTATTATCACAAGTTCATACGAGGGTATGTTGCAATCACAACATCGATGTAAAAGTTGCTAAATAAATATGTATCATTTGTATGGAGTCAAGAGTGTCAAGGAAGTTTTGACGCACTGAAATCCAAGATGGCTTCCGCATTGATACCAATTTTCCCTGATTGGAACAAGGAGTTCCATGTTCATGTGGATGCATCATCTATTGCATTGGGAGTAGTATTTGTGCAACCAGGAGAAGGATATCTTGATCACCCGATTGCTTTCGCACGGTCAGAAGCCATCATCTGCAGAGAAAAACTATACGACCACAGAGACGAAAGGTCTGGCGATGGTATATGCACTACAAAATTTTAGGCATTACATATTGGGTGGTCATTTCAAGATGTTTACATACCATTTTGATGTTAAGTACCTAGTAAATAATCCTATGTTGGGGAGGAGATATGTCGATGGCTACTTCTTTTTTAGGAGTTTGATTTTGAGATAATTGTGAAGCCAGTGGTGGCAATGTCCTCACAAGGATTACAGTTGTATAATTTTGGCACCAAAAAGATTGTAGTGAGTAGATATGTGGAGCTCCTTGAAGACAAATTTTGGAGTGATCCTTCAAATATACAAGAAAAAGAAATTTTATATCTATTAGATATACCTATCAGAATCCCAATATTGGAAGTACAACAAGAAGAAGAAACAGGAACACACAGTCCATCTTAGAACCAGAAAACCAGAAATTTGAGAGAGATATATGAGCAGACTCATGTTATTGATGGACAACTTCAGTATGCTTTGTTTTCCTGTCATCCCACATCTTTTGATTAAGCAATAATGGATGCACAGTGGGTACAAGAAAAGAATAAAGAGATTGATTCTATTGAGAAAAACTAGACTTGGGATCTTGTTCATATCCATCACATAAATAAAATAACCTAAAATTAACCATTTTAAAGTAATTTCATTGGACTAAAATCAGCCCGGTCTAAAATCAGCGCGGCTCGGCCAATAGTGTCATAGAACGTGAATTCTGTTAGAATTTGATATTGCTACTGCTGAGAATCTTCTCGATTCACAATTAGTTAAAATGAGAGGGTCGAGACTAAAGAGGATCTACGCACTTGGATTCCAATATATAAGAGCTTTTGCATAGTCTCTTAATATACCATAAATCACACGAATGAATAAGCAAATTAAAACTAGATGGCTAGTCAAATTAAACTAAATGGCTAGTCGAATAATATTTGATCTTTTCATCTTTTGAAAAGGTAAACTGTATATATAAGTGAACAATTGAGACCTTCAAGGTCATTGTTCTGCGACCAGTGTCCCTTCGCTCTTACTCTGTGCTTCCAACATCTCTAATATTTGTTGTTCTGGGGCATAATCAAATATCGGCTGCACTCCACTCCATCCATGACAATATCAATGTAACCGTTTATTTTCATATTGTTTTGCTACACCTGCTATGAGACCCCGATACAATAACAGTCTTTTGCATAGGGAAATTCCTTATTTGCTCTCGCCTGTGTCCTAATTTGCTTTTGACATCGCCATTCAATACACCCGTGGAGATGCTTTGCTTGATCCAATCGACCACAAACTCATTTATTTTCCTTTCAATGGGTCTTCTCTAAGTCGGCATTAATATTAAAGGTCGCAAACTGTTTAAACGAATCATATTCAGCACAAACAATATGCTGAGGCGATTTTTGAAGGATTAATATTTGATAAACTTGAAACAATATATTGTCTGCTGAGATTGCTGCAGACAAGTCACAAGTGGAGTCTTCACATGCCAATTATCGATGTGGTACTTGATATTCAAACATGAATGGAGTCTTTCACACACTACGCTGAGCATGTATTAAACCTACAGCCATACCAGTTTAGCTAACTATTAATAAGCTGAGCCCATGTTGGAGATATCCTAGATGTAGATTCGTTGGGTGTGAGGAGCCACGCTTGTGTCCACATCGACCACTGCTAGAAGAAAAAAGGTTGAATCACCTTCAGTATCTAGGTTTCGTTACAACCTTTGGCATTCATGTCATTTGAACTCAAAGTTCCTACAAAACAATCAGTTTGAGAAGAGTGCAACGAAAGGAGATAACATCGAGGGATTCCTCTGTTCCTTTTGTTAGCTCTGTGTTTTTGGTTAAAGATAATGTTTTCATTAGTACTGTTTATTTTGTTAGCGTTTTTTTTTTTGTTAGAGATAATGTTTCACTAGTGTTAAGTTTGGAATTGGTTTTTATTAGTACTCTATGTTAAATTTGAAATTGATTTGATATTTTGTAAAAGATTATTGAGATATTCTCTCAAAAATTTTATTTTCCACTGTATGTCTATGTGAAACAGTGTGTAATGTATATTATGGGAAATAAAATTATTATTTATATGTAATAGTTTCTTTCATGTTTTCTGACATGTATTCCAGCTTGGCTGAACCTAATCCCTCGCTGGAGTGCCCGGGAAGATGTGGTAGCCATTGGAGATGATTCTCTGTAAATAAATGTGTGTGGGAGTGTATTTTGAGTGATAACGTGTTTTATTTATTGCGTGTTGTGAAAGGTTAATTGCCAAGAAGTGACACCATTTCCAAATCACCACATCACTAAGAAATACGACTTGAAGGAGATCGTTGATCGCTGCTTGCAAGAAGATAGGGTCGCCTGTGGAGAATAAAGCAGAGGAGCTACTGATTCAAAGAGTTATAATTCTGCAAATCTAACCAAAAGAAGTTGCCAACTTTACAACATATAAAATGGGGAAGCAGCAACAAATATATTTTCCATCAATGGAAACGAACATTCACGGACATTCGTATAGTGATGATGCATATGTTAACCGAAACGGAACTGGTAATAGACATGTAGTTCATCATGTTAATGGGAACCGTAACGGGATTACCACGGCGGATTTTTCCAATGGAGTGCCGAGATTCAAAACCACCCTATCAAAGACGGACAACGCTGTTGCTTTTATATGAAGAAGAAATTGGAGACAATCTTCGCTGGTGTCTAGCAGCTAAATTATAATTATAAGTAAATTTTGTAAACCTGCGGTGGTGTCTGCCTAAATAAGTAAATTTTGTAAACCTGCGGAATTGAATTGGAATAACTTACTGTTGACTTTCACACCGCAGATATTTCCCAGCATGAATGATTTTCGCACCGCAGAGATTTCCTAGCTTGAATGTGGATATATATATAAATAATCTCCCAGCTTGAATGTGTGGATATACATAGAGCTGGAATGTGTGGATATACATAGAGAGAGACCAATGTTTTTTTCACTAAATAATGAATAAAAGACAGATGTGTTGATTTTGCGGCAAATAACTTGTTGTGAACAGAGAAGCGTTATGCAGTTATGGCCTTGAGTTCATTATCAGTGATGCTAGGTAGCGATTTTTAATGCTTCATTTTCTCAAACTATACTTTACAACTTTACATTCCTGCTAAAATTTAAAGCTTTAGGTTCATTTATACTACTTACAATACGTTCTCATAGGCGGGCTTCTTCGTCTCATCTCAAGTACGTCTACTGAAATATATTATATTATATGTTATGCATAGAGGGAGCCTTAACAAGGGGACGGTTTTGTAGGTCTCTTAACATTGATGTTAACTAATTTTCTAAGTTTAAATCACTTGTGGGTTTTCTTAAGTTTGTCCCTATTATCTACATAGGTTAGTTTATAGGTTCAAAACCTCACCTGGGTAAGTTTAGAGGCCAGAGTCAATTAGATAGTTTGAAAACTACTTTCTTTATGTTTTATTTCTGTAATAGGCCAGAGCAAGGAAGGGTTGGGTAGGATACAAGACGTCGTATATGTTTTGATGCTTCTGGTTTATTGTTACCATATCTCATTATGAGGGAAAAGTTTATGATCCTTGGAAGGTCATGATAAGGTACTCTGCAATACAACTATGTATAGCCAAATAAAGTTGATTTATTGGAAGGTTATGCTTTTCTTAATAAAATTTTATATTATATAAATACTTGTGATTCCCAACTTTCACCTTTAACTATATTAAAATTTCTTTGTATGGCCAACACATGATTGATAATTTCACTATGAACTGGCCAACATGTGTTTTTCATAATTTCATTTATCTAACTTACTTTGTTAATATATATATATAGTATATGATTATTTGTGATTTTCAATTTTCATGTTTAATTTCAATGTAGCAGTAGATACTTTCTTAATATAAATATTTTTTTATAGTATATGATTATTTGTGATTTCCAATTTTCATGTTTGATTTCAATGTAGCAGTAGATTTCGCTGTTAGCCATCAACACTTTCGAGTAATGAGAGTTGTGGTAAGGCACATGGTTTTGTCTCACTTTTTATTTTGCAACAAGCCAGTTCACTTGCTGTTATAAATTAAGCAAAAAATACAAGATTGAAGACAAATAAACAATATAATTTATTTTCATGAAGGATACACGAATTTTAGCTATAAGACTTTATCCTATGATTGAAATGATCATATTGGATATAGACCTCGCGTCTTTTCTTTGTAATGACAACTCATTTGTTTTGATATTCTATGATGTCATCCAGAGGTTTTATGTTTTTTAGCCTTTCATTTCTAATCACTATCGAATCCTAGCTTAGCTCTAGGTAAGTAGCTCATATCAATATAATTTTATGTATCATTAATAATTTATTTTAGTTTGTTATTTTTTTTAGAATTAATATTTTATGGTTTTGGCTTCTTGTAAATAGTATCTTATTTATGATGACAATTAATATTCCAAGTTTTTTCCTTTATGGAAAAGGTAGAGGGGCATTTTCCTATGATTTTTGTGGCGGCAGGGTTCAAGCTAGGATGAGTGATTTTTTGGGTGCAAGAGATTATTCAAAGTCTGTTTCCTGAGAGAATGATAGATCTATAAAAGTGGAATCAAACAGAACTCGCAACACCAATTCTGGGAATGTTAAGGTTCTTCCCTTCAAAGCAAGTCAATGGATCAACTCCCACCAAGAATTACGATTCTTCATTCTCTTATCCAATAACCATTGGAAATATTCTTCATCCTCTTTTCCAACAACCATTGGAAAGAAATTTTACATAGACAAATAGAATGAGAAATAATAATAATACTTGATATGTCTAGCATATATTCTAAAAAACTGTAGAGATTATAATGTTTAATCATCATTTGTATTGTGGTAAGCCAAGGTAAATGGAATTCAGAACTAAAACTTGGAAGGAGCTCTTTGGAAATGTCTTCAATTGGAAGACTAGTTTCGCCTATTTTCAAATATTTTGAGGGATGAGTACCTGCACAGAAATTCACGCAATTCACTACAATTCATGGAGGGGGAATGAAATCTTCCTTCATTGTTTCTCTCACAATGGCAATAACTTGTCAAATTTTGAGGGATGAGTACCTGCATAGAAATTCGCGCAACTCACTACAATTCATGGAGGGGGAATGCAATCTTCCTTCATTGTTTCTCGCACAATGGCCATAACTTGTCAGAGAGTGTAGGTGGATGTTGAGCTTTACACAAAGTAGAAATGCATGCAAAACATGTTCCTGAGGATTCTTGGTGGCTATAAATAATAAAGCTAATGGTTACAATATCTTAAAGGTTTTGTTGATCTTTTCAGTGAGTTCACCTTGCAATGATATAGAAATAATTTTGATCTCTTTGTTTTGCTAGCTAATGGAGAGATCATAGCGATAGATTTTGGTAATCTAATCAACCTCCTCTACCACTTCCAACTGTGTCTCTTTCATTCAACATGCTTGAATGTTTGAACTTGTTAAATTGTTTCCTACTCTAGCGCTTATAGTATTCATGGAATTTTTATTCAAATATGTTATGATTTGGAGTTCAACGATCTTCAATTTACTTCACGACCACATCCCTTACTTCACAAAATATCCTTTTATACAAATGCATTCGTCTCCTCTCCCACAATACGGTGTGTGGAAAACTTAGGGATTCCCTATAATCTTCACAATACCGATTTTTTCATTTAATATATGTGCACTCTTCCCTTTTACATGCTGGTATTCCTCATTGAAGTTGATCTTTTGCTGACGTGGTGTCTAGATGGATCTTCTTTCATCCAAATTTGAAATTACCTATGAAGGAGAAAATAAAAGTTAATAGTTAACCGTTAATATGATATTATATAAAAAATTTATACCAGTGTATAAAATTAACTAATAAAAATATATAAATCAACTCTAGCTTCTTCACAACATAAAAATAAAGTATAAATCAACTCTAGCTTTTTCACAACA
>LPNX010009800.1:0-19435 GCA_001517045.1 Pseudotsuga menziesii | reverse complement strand
TGAAACACACAACGTTTTTAATAACACAATCTTTACAATGTCTCTATTCTAATGATAAGAGACAATGTTTATTTCTATTTAATAATACGTTGTTGTTTACTATCATGGATAACAAATGATTTTCTTTTACAATTATACACTTTTATGTTTTTTGCAAATAGTGTCATATTGCCATATTTGATGTTTCTCCAAAATGCTCTTAGAGTGTGCCTTCTTACTATTACCGAGGCATTTTTTCTTCGAGAAAAAGCATGTGGCGATGTCGGGGAAATTGGAAAATGGTTATGTAAAATAAGATCGAATTGATTCCATTTAGATGCTTTATTTATTGCATTTCAACCATAGAACCTATATCAATCATCCTACACCTACTAACTTGTGACACATTCGTAAAATCCTTTAAGAGTCCCAAAATATCAACAACCACTTTCTGCACCTCCAATCTGAAACCATTGAAGATGTAACAGTTCCTTTCCTTCCAAATAGACCAAAAATAAAGAAGGGGAATGTGTACAGGTCTATGATCAGCGTCGATCCACTGCTCCATAAAACCTCGTAGTGTGCACTCCCCCCAGTTAATACCCAGACCTAAAGAAGAAAAAACGCCACTTCTCACCAGCTTACTGAAACAACAAGCCACAAACAGGTGATCAACTGTTTCGGCCTCACACCCACATAGAGGGCATATATTTGGCTCGACCTAACCTCTCTTAAGTAGGTTATCCTAAGTACAGAATATTTTCATTAGCACACAACCAAATGAATCATTTGATCTTATGTGGGCTCTTCCATCCCCAAAGATCCTTCCTCCACCATCCAACAATAAGAGTCAACAACTTTTCCACAATGAAATCATAGGCTAGCTTCGCCATTATATGACCAGAGGAAGAATTGAAAGACCTAACAAGTTGATCAGCATAAGGTGACAAATGTATGCCCAACTGTTTTAAAGAAGATATGTATTTATCCCATTCTAAATTCCATCTCCCCCCCCAAGTTCTAAGTCCGCAGCCGAGAACCAATAAGTATCAAGAGATAGACATAAATCAGGATTTCGAATCTGTCGCAACGTTGATATACCACAGTCCTAAAGATAACTAATAAGAGACCCATACAACATAAGAGTTGCCTCCATTCCAATAATAGGATTGATACCAATTTTCACATCTTCACCGTTCCTAGCCTTCCAACACATAGACTTGCAGATCCATCCAAGAACTCTCATGAAACCATTCCAAATAATCAAAGAATTTTGAACTAAATGTTCCTCTTTCCTAATCCAATCCACCATAGCTAATTTTCGTAAATATTTATCCTCCATCACCATGTTCCATAAGCCACTGCCATTAATTTCCATCCACATACTCTTCATACATAATGCCATATTTAACCATTCTAAATTCTTCACATTTCAGCCACCATAAGCATACGAACGAGAGAGTAGCTCCCAGTTTACCAAATGTAAACCTCTCCTCGATTCATGTCCACCCCATAGAAAATTGAACATAATATTTCTCATGGCCTTCAGAATACAACAAGGAAGCTTAACAAGTGAAAACCAATATACTGGGATACCACTCAACATAGAGCTCAACAAAATAAGGCGTCCCACCAGTGACAGAAATCTAAAAGACCAATTACGAATCTTATGTTCAAATTTTTTGAGAATCCAATTCTAGTCACTAACACGATAGTTCAGTGGCTTGACCCAATATCCCAAATATCGAAAACCAACATCCAATCTCTCCATCTTGAAAGGAAGGAGACGTTGGATACTCATACGCACATCAATATAAATTTTATTATGCTAGAAGGAAGACTTATCAACACTAATCACCATGCCTGAAGCCAAAGTAAAAACATCAATAATATCCTTAAAATGTCTCCACTCATCCAAAGAACCACCACCAAAGATAACCACATAATCCACAAAGAGCAAATGTGTGATGGCCAATGCTGAAGAGAAGGAGATGCCACTGAACTCATAAAATACATGTTGGTTGGTTATTAATGGCCTAGTAATTATAATCATATAGGTGAAGACATACCTATTACATACTATGGACAATCTCTCAAGTCATGATTTCTTTATTCACAATACACAAAACAAAGGTAATTTTTTTAATATGGTCTATAGTCTACAATAACTAGGAGGTCCCATAAATATAATAATAGCTAATGTCTGGTTCATTAACCTTGACGGTGACCCTGTCGAAATATAAGAGCCACGAGGTGGCAATGTCCCCGACCTTGCTAATAGATGTTGTATAAGATGAAATGACAAGAAGTTATTAGCAAAGAAAATAGCCTTTTACATAAGGCCACTAGCAATATAGAGAAAATCTATTGAAATGACATAAGAGCCTACTAGAGACGTGTAAGATGAAATTAACTTAGACATCACCTACTTTGAGATTTTTTAGCCCTAAAACCTTATCAGATATCTTCACAATATAAGCAATAAGGATAAGGATTAAAGAAAATATTTAAGAATTTATTCTTGATCCAATATTTGAATATTTGAAGGAGCAAAACATTTACATTTAAGCTTGAACCTACACAAAGTATTGAGACCAAAAAGAGCATCGCATTTTCACAAATTAAATATTTAACAAGTGAAATTGGGTTTCTAAACAATTAACATTGATTGGTTTGGTTGTTCTTTAAACTCCCATCTTGAAGTTGACTTCTATTGGAATTTAAGTTATGGATATAACATTTTGGGAAGCTTCAACTGAGCATGGTTGTTTTTTCTTGTCTTATTGTTGATCAAGTAATTTTTTCTCATATGTAGTCTTTCCATGAGTAATTGTTTTTCTTCTCCTAAATATTATTGTGTTGTGCAAATGGACTGGAATCTTCACAATACCGTGTGCATTCATCAAACCTCATTAGAACAATGAACCCAACATGACAATGCAAATCCATCAAACCTCTTTAGAACAATGAATCCAACATGACAATGCAAATTATAAATATTACATGCTAGGCAACTTGAGTGCTTGAAAATATGCAATCAACTTTTAACTACTTCTAGCTCTTGCTGGGTGTGGCAAATTAAGACTTTTATGGTTGAACAAATGAATCAGAAATATTACACCCTTGGTAACTTGGGTGGTTGAAGCTGCAATTGGCCTTTAAGTGACAAAAATAAGTCTTTTATAACTATATCAAGATGCACACCACGAACATTTGACAATGATAGCAATTTCCAGAATATGCCATCTACTCCATCACTAAAGAGTGTGATGCACACTTGTGAAGGGGATGCTTCCACTTTTTGTCTCAGTTATGTATGACATAGTTTCACATCATTTTCTATTATAAGAATTCTAATAGTAATATTGTAAGCAAGCAAATAACCTATAGGGTTTGTTTTGTTGTAGTGTTGATGTGAGTGCAAATAATCCCCCACATTTATAAACCTTAACGTTGTGCCTGGAAAATTGGTGTCTGTATATTATATGTTTCAGTATAAGTAAAAAACAAACCTTAAAAGATAATGCAAATTCATGTCAAAGTTATGGACTAGGTTCGGATGAATTCTTAAACCATGAAGGAAAATGTTTTAAAATAATTCTTAATCAGTAAAAATATTATGAAGGCCCTTTAAAGATGAACATATTATTTTATTATGTTTCTACCCTACAATTTCAGAACATAGGCTTCATTGAAAATGGTTACCTTCTGCAAACTCAAGCAAAGATTCCATACCACAATGACAGTTCATTGAGATTAAGCTAAACAACACGGTACCAACCCTAAAAATCATAATTAACATGTTTTCTAAATATTGCGCCATCAATAGTGCTTTAATTGCTATCTCAACCCACAAAAGCAACTCAAATGTACTAAATGTTGAATGTTAATCCTTAATTGTTTAGTTTGTTAATATCTCATTATTTCCCTAACATTTTGGTATTAAAAAAAATAATCATATATTTGAGGTAAAGTTTAAATTGAACCAAAACATTTTAAAAAATCCAGTTACAATTGTCCATAATAAAGATATTATGGTATATAAAGTATGTTTTACTTTACTTTAAAAATCACTTTAATTCAAAAATTAGCCCTTAAGCAAAGGAAGAATCGAAGTCCGGTAGACACTATTTTTGTAAATAACATATATGGAAAATTTATCTTCTCTTCTGAAATATATATTGGTTAGTTATTGATGAGTCTAAGCGATCCTGATTCTTCATTTTCCAAGATATTGAGCTGCACCATCCATGAGCTAGCATCGTTTGTATATAATTGCAATAGGTGAATACCTAGGTGTAGACTAAAATACTTATTGAATCTACTTTTCTTCATATTTTAGCGGGGTGCAAGGGTGGCTTTTTGAGATGGACATGATTCTACTGTAGTCTATAACTCTTCTTTATGCCTAATGATGACTTTCATGAGTTGTAAATCCTTTACACAACTAATTATTAGACCTTAATTTTGACATTCATTGGACTCTGTGCAGATGCTAGCTCATTTTGCAACTGGAGCATCGTGGTGGAAGAGAGAGAAACTCTCGACTACTACCTTTTATGGTACAAATGGCTCACCATTTACTAAACCAAGGAGGTATGAGCCAGCAACGTAATATGGAAAAAGATATAACCAGTTACCTCACTTCACCATCTCAATTGGATTCACTTGCCTCTGGATCAAAACCATCTATGCCTACCACACCAAGATATGGAGTCATAGAAGAACCAATCCAGTATATGATGGTGCATGTTGTGCTACTTCAATCTATGAGTGGGAGCAACATCGTCACACTTTCCTTCAAAGGGGATTATGCCACACATACATGCAAAGCACACATGGGCGCTTAGCATTGGCAGCCCATGCATCCTCACCTTCATCTTCTCGTGCTTTATCTTCAAATTTGGCAGCAGTGGATTCCAAAAGTGATGACATCAACAAAGAAGACGCAGAATCTAGTGAAACAAGTGAAAATTATTTTTCTATTGTTCAACCCATGAAGAGGGCCTTAGTAGTTCACTGCTTAGTAGCCTATTTTCTTTAAACTCTAAGAAGAATATAATAAACTAGAGTTAGTGGTAATGCAATCAGCATGCCAAATATCACTTTGCAAACAATCCAAACTAATTTTCAGTCTCAATTTTTTTGCAGAAGACATCCCTTTAAAAGTATGATATAGAATCTGTGCATGATTTATTGGGCCCATCTCAATGGTTATTATCATGATTTGTCTTCCTTGGTTGACATTTTTAGATGATTCCATAATTAGAAAGCATTCGTAGTTAAAAATGGAAACTATGCTTAAGTTGTGCTAAGCATATCTCGATGTACATTGTACTTTTAGCGAACACAAAGGGAACAATTCCTTGAAGGAATGTTGCGTGATACAAGAAAACACAACAAATTGTAGATATGAGATTCCAGTCTTACAATAAGATCAAGCAAGTATTGTCGAATATGTAGAACCTTCAATCAGAAAAACATATAAGAGAAATGGAAGACAAAGAGGTCAAGTTTACAAGTACACAGTTTATGCTAGCTTTGACTACAAGTAAACAAGAGAAAAGCTTACAAGAAAAAACACTGCTCCATAACCTGCACGATAACAATCTGAAGAAACACTCCTCAAGGCCAACAACGATAGAAGCTTACAGCTTCCCCCTTAAGAAACCTCACAGCCATTGCAAATGTTGCAATAGAATTTCCAATGTCATAACAGGCCTATAATCAAAGACGAAATTAGAACTCCAAAAGAATGATGTCATGAATAGAGTTCTTTGTCTGCTTTAAACTTATACTACAATATGAAAGTGAAATCTTTCATATACCCAGACTGAACATGGCCATACCAAGACCAACATCAGACAAAATACTTATTGATTGCTCCATGATTATTGGCATTGTAATATCCCATCTGCAAATATCATTATAGAAACGATAAACTCCATCAATAATGTTTGTGGATTTGTGTATCAACATTTGAACAAAACGAGGTAATCTGTGGTCTAGATTATATCTCCCCCAATGCCTTTTGTCTTAACATTGATGATTGTCTTAACATTGATGATTTTATGTGAATATTCAAGAGACTAAATGTTTAGAAAAACAATTCTGCCTTTTGTCTTAACATTGATGATATTATGTGAATAGTCAAGAGACTAAATGTTTAGAAAAAAAATAATTCTCGAGTCTACTGCAAATGCCTCTCGAAATCCAATTCTTACAAAAATGTACTAAATATGATGATAATATTTTGATTCATATGTAACTTGATAGATCAACGTAAAAGAAACTCTCTCCATCTCTCCATCTCACCCAAGTTGATTGATTAAAATTTAAAAGACCCTGCTTCTAGTTGGGAACATGGCCACTAGATCCATATAAACGTACCTATATAGTATCTTGAATTGCAATAATCCAAAAAAATCCAAAAGATAATAACCAATGACCAAAATATGTAATTCCCAACTTCCCATTTAATAATTTGAATCTAGTTGTAATTCCCAATATCTCTAAGAGCGACAAACAGAAGCACATTATCAAACCCAAAACCTCGGCTGCAAATAAGCTAAAATTTACAAGAGATGAGAAGTAGTAAACAACTCCCAACATCAGATTCATGAATAACATTCCATCCATTCCTCTCAAGGGGTTGAACTTGATCATAGTGAACATAGTAAGCGCCACTGTGAAAGCAGTAATCGCATATTCTTCAAGGCTTAACTTGTTACTATTCATGCATTCAACCCTTCTTGAACATGTACCAAATATTGCATAAATAATATATAATATTAAGGTACCAGGGTGGTAAACTATTAATGGAGCCTTCAAATCGAATGAGAAAAACAAACTTAAAATTACCGTATATAGAGGCCGTAGTAAATCCAAAGCTACATAGAAGTAATGCCAGTAAAACTTTGTTTTCTTGAATCTTATCGAGCCAATGTAGAATTGAAGCTTATAGAGACAACACAGAATTTCAAAAGGATTTTCCTCATTTCGAGTTTGGCATCCTTTACTAGGCCCTGCAATTCAACATGGATCATCATAACTATAATATATTATTCAACACATATCATCATAACTGTAATATATTATTCCAAGTACAATGAAATATTTCTGGAATTCAAAGCAATGAATAGTAATCTTCAGTAAGACGTTGTTGGGCAATCATCATAACCGTAATATATTATTCCAAATACAAAGAAATATTTCTGGAATTAAAAGCAATGAGTATTAATCTTCGGTAAGAAGTTGTTGGGCATCAAGCGACTTCCCTCCCCACTGGGTATGACAGTCTCTCCCTCCTGGGCCTTGGCATCCAACTCTCTTTGATCTTGTTGTTGTTCCATCTTAATATATCAATCACACCAAACAACAAATTATGAAATGAAAACGCAAGAACAGTCTTGAAGTGATGAGTTTCCCAGTCACCTCTTCTTATACAAAATAGTGACCCCCATCTTAATATATCAATCACATCAAACAACAAATTATGAAATGAAAACGCAAGAATAGTCTTAAAAAACTTCAATCACCAAAACATCAGTAATACCAAATGATTTACAATTCTAACATCTTATCCTACTCATAAAAAATATTCAATTATTAAATACCACAATATAATATTATGATACAATATATTCTTATAAAAAATTCAACCACCCAAACATCACTAACTATCACATTCAAGAATTAGCTCTAAATGCTCTTGCAACTAACCATCACATTTAAAAATTAATTCTAAATGCTCTTACAACAACAAGTATTAATGTCGGGGACATTGCCACCTCTTGGCTCTTGTATCTCATATGAAATGAGACAACACTATCCATATCTATTTAAAACATTAATAATCATTAATAATCAGCACGACGTGACTATCAATAATCTTTGATTGAACTTTCAAGATAGACAGCATGGGTGTTGATTGACTAGATACTTGGGATAGACGACATGAGTGTTGATTGACTAGATACTTGGGATAGACAAAAAAAACAAACAAACAAACAAACAAACTTAGTTTTGATATTCATATGAATTAAAGGATAATGTTTACATCATAAATAGGGTCAACAAAGCTCTCAGTCAAATCTGGAAACATAGTGGGAGTAGGCTGCACATAAAGCAAAGATTGTTAAGAAAACCTATTTCTCAATATAGGGATTCAGATATACCACCAAAGATACTAACATCAACGAGACTGATTATCCACAGAAGTGCTCGGGAAGTTAGCTAATCATAATATGCTGCTCTTCATCCATGGAGACTGAAGATAATAAAGATATCATAATATAAACCATAACAAAGATACTACTCGTGTGAGACTATTAGAATATCTGAGTGTCACCTCCCCAATAATGTGTCCTTCATAGAACTCAGTGAAGGACAAGAGGCAAGGGGCCAATATGAGCGCTTCCTTGTATAAGCAGTCTGCTTTCTGATTGTGTTCACTGTAGATGTGTTGAATCTCTAAAGAGAGAAAAGAGGATTTTAGGACTGAGATTTTATAACACCAGCATTCCAAATCGAGGACAGAGAGGGCTACTTTTTCATTTTCCCAATTTATAACAGTAGATGAATCACCAAAAATATAAAAGGTGGTGGAATCAACATTAGAGACATGGGATATATTCAAGTATTATAACACCTATTGACTCAAGCATGGCCTATAATTATGGTCATATTATTTACATCTATAATAATATCACTCGATATGATTAGGCCATAATACTGTTGAATATTACTCTAGGCCAAGATCTCGTGTTTGGCAATGTCAAATTTTTCCATATAGCACATAATGCATGTAATGATGGTGGACATATTGCTTCAATTTTTAGCTAACACTCTTCAGGAAACTAGGAGGAATATCCACAGTCAAGACCAAACATCGAGAGAAACCGACCAGAGAGGTAAAGGCTTCAAACCCCAACTTGCCTAAGCTCAAGAACCAACACCAGCAAGTTCTCCTAGCCCAGAAGGATCAAGACATCAACAATTTTTGTTGCACAACTCAGAGCCGGGACACAAAACAACATGGAATCCATCATGCATAGGGGTCAAAGTGGGGAAGATGATCTTCAATCTCATAGTTCTCAATCAATCATAAGTCATGGGAGGAATTCAATTATGGGTGAACTAGATGAATGGGGACAAATGATGTATGGAACCAGCATAGCACTAAGGTTTAAAAGTTGTGTAAAGCATGGCATAAGCAATAATCTTCAACATCAGATTCTTTAATCATTCTCAACACAAGTTTACATGTAATATAAGCATAGGTCACCACAATCATCATAACATAACAATTTTAGGTGTTAATATACATCAGAGAGAAAAATCCAACCAAGGAGCCATATACCCGATCTCACCATATACCTGTCTCTATATGATATGCCCATCTGTAAACTATGTGCCACATATGTTGCTCTACTCGGATGAACTAGGTCACCAATGAAGTCATCTCAATGGACAAGGAGATCTCGGTCCTGTAAAGGAAACAATCTGTAACTGTTATTGAACAAAGTCTCTGAATAGCTCAACCTGCAATGATCCATGTTGTAACCCCATCTGAATGTGGCTCAAAGGAAAAGAGAAAATCTGCATGCCACATCATGGTAGCACAGCTACAATATATGTGATAACGGTAGTTTTAGAAGTAATTTCAGCGTGGTTTCCAAAAGGAATATTAAAGAATATGAGGAGAATTAGCTTTAGGTTTGTTTGGTCAACAAGTAGTGAGAAGAGGGGTACCCCTTTGGGTAAAATGACAAAAGTTAGCAGTTTCTGAAACCCTTGGTGGGTGGGGCCTTAAAAATATCTTTCATTTTTCAAAAGCCTTGGCAGGAAATAGTGTTTAGAAACAGATAAAAGGAGAGAATTTGTGCTGTTAGTTGGTTCAGCAAAAATATTTTTCCCCTTACTCTATTGATGACTGGATAAGGAAGACTACAAAGAATTGGCACAATACTTCTGTAATATGTTAAGTCGTGATTATGGCATTTTTCTCAATTAGGAATGGATTAGTGTGGAAGGCAGGGAATGGGATAAATGTTAAGTTAGGAGAGGATCCATGGCTAGGTACTGGAAGAGACTACAGTCTTCCACGACATATGATATAGAGTCTAATAGACACAAGCTATTACAAAATTGCCCAGATTGCTGACCCTTATCTTCCCTCCATATGGGGTCAAGGGTGGCTGTCATCTGGTAGGCTTGGTTTTAGAAATTAGGATGCACAAGTTGGGAGGGGGGGAAGGATGTGGGGGGGGTTATAGATATACTTAGGTCAAATTCATGTCAAGCTATGTGAGAGAGCTGATGAACTTGTATAGTCAATGAATCATTTAGGGATTTATACTCCAAAATCTCGATATCTTGCTATTAGCTCAAGCGTCAGAAAATGTTCAAAGGAATTCTGGGTGGTGGTCAAGGAAAGTATAGAAATTTAAATGTCGTTCCAAGAAAAAAAATTATGTGGTTTTTACTTTTTACTGAACACTAAAAGCTTTGCCATGGGACAATTCCCAAAAAAGGAACAGAGAATACCCTAGTAGATTCCCTTTAAGAGGAATGTTTTTTATCTTCCAGATGTGGAGAGAGATAGAACATTTGACTACCTTAAGAAATGTGTGGTCTGAGGGAAATGTGGAGGAAGGGCTTAGAGTGTGGTGTGGACTGTGGTAACCCAATGGTGTAAACTTATCAAGCACTCCCACTGATTCTGGCCTGGGGTATATGGTTGGCAATAAATATGAGCTTATTTGAAAATAGGCAAATTGTTTCTATTATGTGTGCATCTCAGGGCCTCAATAGCTTAAAGATTTTCCCACATGTGAAGCAGGACAAGCCTCCCAGGCAGATTGTTGCAGAGGTAGTGAATATAAAGGGTGCCTGGGCTTATTTCAATGGTGCTGCTCAGGGAGACCCCCATAGTTGTGGGGTGGGGGGGGTGCTTTTTCTTAATGATGACCATATCCTAAGGTTCAAGGCTGCACTGGGTCATGGAACCAACAATTTCGCAAAGCTGATGGCTCTCGAACCTATTCTGATATTTCCAAATGAAAGAGGGATTCTGAGACTACAAGTATTTCGTAATTCTATAACCATAATCAAATGGATGAGGAAGGAACAGAACTGCCTAAAGTTTTTACTGCAACCATTATTGGAAGAGGTACAAGGTGTTTCTACTTTGTACAATTTTTCACCATCTTTCGTTCTCCCGTGTGTACAGGGAAAGGAACACAATTACTGATGGTCTATCCAAAGCTGGTTTACACATGCCTTATGGGAAGTGGTACATTCAGGAGCAAAGAGAAGGTACGATGTCTGAGTACTATCATCCACCACTTCATTATTCTCTATAATATTATGGTTGGGTCTGAACCGGACTTTAATTTTGATCTGTAAGCTTTTATTTAGGTTTATCTGAACTCTTTTTACTAGTTGAAAATGCTACGTAAATAGGGACTGTTGTTTTCGATAACGATATGTGAGAACTACATTAACTGTCTAGTATTTTATATGCTATTTTTGATACTGATGTGAGGGTTAATTTGATGAGGTTATAATGAGGTTTATCTGTAAGTGGTGTTGGGATCTCCCTCTTTGGTTGAGGAGAACTTTGAAGCTGAATGTGATAATGATGCAATGCTTAATAGAGCTTCTGAAAAATGTAATTTTGTTTAGAAAGCGCTACTAAAATATATTGAATGCAGATAATGTATTCAATCTCAATTGCTTGAATTGATAAGGATACCTTACTAAACTTACTTATGTCTCTCACTAAGACTCAACCCCTGACACTATTAAAAGAAGGGTATGGCAACAGATCGCTACCACTAATTTTTTGTAGATAACTAAAGAGATGTTGCATGCAAAGCATAAACATTAGGTAATATATCTAGTAGTATTTAGTATTTAAAGAATAATACCAGCAGTTTGGCTAGAAGCCCAATACCCTGCAATAGAATAAGGTCAAAATGACCACTTGGAACAGCAGAATATGCTCATAATTATTTTCTCCTTGCATGTTAGTGGAAAAGAATATCATGTCTTAACTTGCAGCCATTGATGGCTCCAACAATACCACACTTTTTGTCAGTTCGATCTTTCCTTTATTACTCAGTTCACAAAACTTTTTGTCAGTTCGATCTTTCCTTTATTACTCAGTTCACAAATGGTGAATTTCTTGTAATTTATTGAATTGCATGGTGAATCAAATGAAAAAGTTGTTTCTAAATAAGTCCATTACCCATTCTATATATATGAACACGAGGTGTTCTCATATTAAAAGGAGGTTATAACTACAAAAGTAATTGATGTATGATAAAATTGATGTTTTCAGAGTTTATAACATCTAAAAATTTAAATTTGATAACTAAAATATAAATTATTAAAAATGGAATACATTTTCAAAATATAAAGTTACATATAGTTTTGTCACAAATAGTTTACATTACAATAAGTCTTTTTTTCCATAAAAGCAGTGAATTCTAATAACTGGTATTAAATTATAATTTGGTTCCTAAATTATAATAGATTATTTTGTTAATCACCTCAAACAGTGGAATCAAATGGTGATATATATAGATGGTGATATATATAAATGGGTAGATTGTGCCACCACTTTGTAGGTATTCTTCTTCTTATTAATATCGTTCAACACGAGGCATAGGTGGTAGATCTTCATTATGTATAACGTTGGAGGAAGCTTGATAAATGTGTGTGTATAAGGATTGCAGACCCAGCTGTCACTCTGATCTGCATTTCCTGACATATCGTCAAGTAAAATGAGACCGGCCGCCGATCCTCTGCGTGGATTGCCTTCATATACCGAATTCTCTTGAAGTTCCTTTAAGAAAGGAAGAGAGATATTGGTGGTCTCCCAGGTCCATGTGTGGAAGTAGAAATACTTAGAAGCTGGCAAGTCTATATTTGAATTGCAGATGAGCAACAATGGAGGATCGTCGCCTCCACACAAATCAGTCAAGAAGTATTTGGATGAAAGTATGGTGTTCCAATCATGGCACACACTGCGGTATCTATACCAGTAGTTACTTAGCAAGTCTGCCAATATTTCCATTTGCAAATATTCTGGCATCTTGTTCCAGCACGAGGCATTCACATCTTTCAATTAAAATTAATGATATGTTTCAGTTTCAAATTTCTACACTTATTAAGAGTAAGAGCTACCCAAAATATTCTGGTGGATAGATCTTCCTTCCAAAAGTAGCTGTGGCGTAAGATTTCAAAAGGGGTATTGAGCCCCACACTGTTGATAGTTTCCATCCCATAAGGAATCTACACTGAAACTGGGCACTCATCTTCAAAAAAGCATAATGTAAAAGTATGATAGCATTGCCATGGAACCCTATAATATGATGGTGGCTTTATATAGACATCATAACCGGCTATAAAACTTAGATGGTAAGGACCTTGAGATGTAAACTAAATTCTCTCCGACATTGTTATTAGCTATTGCTATAAGAGTGAAGCTGTAAAAAGAGGAATTAAAATAAACACACATACAAATGAGTTTAAATGCATAACAAACAAAAAAAACAATGTAGAAAATTGTTTAAATCTTTCACTTGATAAATTTAGATTGAGAATTATTTTTTATTTATTTACTTTATATAAATTTCATATTTATAATATTATATACAAATAAGCCAAAACAATGTTTCTATATAATGTGTAAAATAGTTTTAAAATGAGAATATTGTTTCTTGAAACGAGAAGACCAACTAGTGGATACGTAGTGTTCTCCATCTTCTTTATCTAAATCTTCCTCCCCATGTTCTATTTATTTTGGATGAGTCCTATGGATTGAACCTTAATGATTTAAGGGAATTTCAAAGTCCAAAGATTTGGATGGAAGAATTGTTCAAAACACAAATGAAGTGGATAGTGTATATGAATATTCATTCCAACAACAAGAGGCACTAGGTAGCTATGTCTTTGACATCAACACTATAGTGTTTTGAAACTTTAGACATATTGACCATTCCTAATAAGTTGTTTTGAAACTTAGAAACTATTAATAAAATACAAAAGCTATTTAATTAAAACTTTGAAAATTTATATTTAATTAGAACCATAAACACCATACAACTTAAACAATCATAGCTTAAAATAAATTATATCATTTTAAAATTAAACATTAATTTATTAAACTTTAAACTAAAAATATATATATTCAATTATCAAAACCAAAAATCTAGTAAAATATGTTAGGCTAGCTTGAGATAACACTTGGAGTCCATGGGTACATTAGCCCCTAGGTGTTTGGCCATGTAAACTTGATACACAACACACTTAATATGATGGTCCTTGAAACTTGGGTTGCTCCAAATCCAAAAATAATAATATAAAATAGACATCCATTATTTTAAATACAAATAGTACACTTGATATGAGGGTCCTTAAAACTTGGGTTGCTCCAAATCAAAAAATAATAATATAAAATGGATATCCATTATTTTAAATACAAATCACTTATTTATAACTATTACAAAATTATTTAAATATTTATTAATTAAAATAAATTTTGTAAATTTTATATATAAATGTCCACGTCCCGCACATAAAAATACTTTAAATATATATAAATAAAAAAGCCATATTAGATCTATCATTTTGAAAACTTGAGTTAAAAACCACATGAAAAAGTCACATACTGTTTTTTTGTATAAACCCTAGTGGGGTAAGTAGCTACTACTTACAGTTTTCAATCTTTTGAGGAGAAAAGAAAGCTCTTGACAAGCAATGGGACCTCTGGAGATTCTAAATTTTTGCTTTGAAAACCAAGCGTGATCTTGGGGAAAGAGGGCATAGCTAGCTTTTTCATATATATCTTCCCTAGATTGTTGAAGCATGAGGGAACAATGCTGAAAAACGCATAAAAATGCAACGTTGGCTAGGACAGCCTTCACCAGCGACCTTCTCTCAAGCCGACTTTTATTTGAGTAACTAACTCAGAAATACAAACTATTTTAATTATATTTTTTTTATATTAATACAAATGTTTGGATATTAAAGCGTATTTGTTTTAATTATAAAAATATTCTCTAAAAAATAATAATTTTTATTGATTTTAATAATTAATTATTTAATAATTGACAAAATCATGATTAACATAATAAACATAAACCATAAATTTGGTATTATTACAATCATAATTTTAAACAATTATTATTATATTATTTATTTAATTTAATAATTATTATTATTATCCTTTCCATTTAATTTAATAGGACTTCTTCATTTATCCATATCATTTATTTTTTTAACAAAACAAAAAAATTAAAAATTTTAAGTAAAGATATGACTCTAACATTTAATGGTAATTTTCTTCCTACTCCACTTCCATTTCACAGTTTTCTTCATGAAATCAAAATGGATCAATAAGGGGCCCAATGTATGGACTATAAATACCTTAGTTGTATTTGGATCCTTTCCTTCACGTG
Source organism: Pseudotsuga menziesii (assembly GCA_001517045.1). Classification (NCBI taxonomy): domain Eukaryota; kingdom Viridiplantae; phylum Streptophyta; class Pinopsida; order Pinales; family Pinaceae; genus Pseudotsuga; species Pseudotsuga menziesii. The sequence continues at coordinate 3,986 of LPNX010009800.1, read as the reverse complement.
GTATTACAAAGGTATTCTAAATGTTAATTTGTCTTTGCATAGTCTTAGGGTTGCTAGATTGTTGTTTTGTGATATGTGTATTCAAATAGAACACTTTTATGACAAGGTATTTGAGATCTTGGTCATAATATTTGATTTGGTCATTGATTTCTATTTCTATCTCAATTTGAGTTTAATATTTGCAAAATAAAGAATCCAAACAAAAAAATACATATGATATATTGTAAAGTGACTTGCACACTATGATATGCATTCTACGTTATTAGGGTACAACCTTCACATATACATAAGCAAATTACGAAAAAATCAAAGTCAAACTAATTAGTCTCATTTTTTCAATTGTCACAAATACCATTTCAAGTATGAATGGTAGTCTATTATAGACTAAATAGTTAATACTAATATTGACCAACTTTCAAAGACTACAAATCATAAAAAGGGAAAAATGATGTCGAATTGAATCCAAGGTCAGAGAGCATGAATAAGGCAATTCTATGGCGGGAGGACTGGCAAAATCTATTTTTAAGTCCTTACAAATCCAGGATATAAAGTTGCCAAGAAGGTGGTCATAGAAAGAATAAGTAAGTGTCTCCACTAATGTTTGGACCTATACACCCGTAAAAGGACCAATCCGTAAGCCGAAATATTTGATCGACCAACTATTTCTTTTATTACTCGTTTTGCTCAAAAAGAGAGAGAGAAAAGAACAATAAACTCTTGAGGTTATGTTATTGTCAACTTTTGAGTTCAGTTATTGTGTTAACAACTCATTTCCATGTTTTCCAAGTCAATAGCCAATTTCTACTTGTCTTAAAGCATTTGCTAGCAACAATTAACAAAATACTTCAGCTTAGCCCAAGTGGCAACGTCGTGACATTGAGGTGCCACCCCATGAATCCCAAAGCCCAGAAAGATTAATGATCAAATGATTGCATAGAAAGGAAAATAGCATTGGACTAATATTTCTATTCTCATGGCTTCCTTGAGCATTTTAATAAATTGCAATTCAAAAATGCTTAGTAGTACTTTATGCTTTTGTCATCAAATTATATAGATAAATCCATATGGCTTTTTAAGTGCGATTGAAATTAACAATAGTTGTGAAATATATTTTGGGTTCAACAAAAACAAATATTTTGGAGATTTTGAGAATCATGTGTCACTGGTTTGGGTGGTATGCAGACAAAGGAATAACTATAGATAAAAAGTACAGGAACAAACTTTCTTCCTCCAACACTCATTATGAATCTAGTGTACTTTTTATATTTGTCCTGTCGGGAGGATGAGAGATTGCATTGGCCAACTGAGAGGGAAAAAAAGCTTTCAAACTTCCCATCACAACTAGAGAGCATAACTACTACATTGTCGAAATGGAAAACCTAAAATATTTGCGCAACTACTGCATTGTCGAAATGGAAAACCTAAAAATATATGCGCAACTACTGCATTGTCGAAATGGAAAACCTAAAAATATATGCGCACTCCAAATTTAATAAATAAAACCTTGAAAAGCCAAGGGAAACCTTGGTTTCTATTCTAATTCCTAACTATCCCCACCCTCCCCCATTTTTTTAATAAATTATATTCCTGATCTCGCACAACATGGGTTTGACAAAGTTCTCATTGTCGACAGTACAACGAATCGGAAAATGACGAGAAAACAGTCGTTGGAAGGCGAGCGATGCATAATAACTGTTTTCCTGATAGTCATCCATCTTACAATAGAATTCTTGTTTTCAACATCAAACTTTTCCTGATAGTCATACATCTTACTGTAGAATTCTTGTTTTCAAGATCAAGCTAAGGGCTCGAATTGAACGTAAATTCTTGTTTTCAAGATCAAGCTGAGGGCTCGAATTGAACGTATTTAGCACGAAACAAGATACAAGATACCAACCTTTGGATTGGAATAAGTTTTGTAAACTAAAGTTTGGATCAACCCACAACCCACATTGGTTTAATTTAGAAAATGTTAGTAATGCTAAATTATTCATATATATCACCTGGGGTGACATAATAATAAAAGGCAAGCAAATAACTACCACGTAAGGGTTAGCTATTTTCTATAGGTTAACCATTTATTAGAGAGCATGAAAGAATGTGTATCTTTACCTGATTCAGTCTGGTCAGATTCTTTATCATCTCTATTTATTGAGCGTCTCATTTCTTCTTTTGCAGTGACTGGAAACAAATACTGGAAAAGGATCAAGCTCTGTTATTATTCTGATTATATATAATATATATAAACAATACAACCCAACCAAACAAACCAACCTAGGGAAAAAATCAGGGAGTTCAGTTCATAGGTTGAACCAAAAGCATACAGTGTCTCCTCAATGGCGAGCCTTTGACCCTGGAATTGCACTGGATTGAAATTCCCTTGACCCTGAAATCAAAATAACAGTGAACCCTTGCAAATTCCTAAAGCAATTTAAATTAGAAATAGAAATAATTTGTTTAACTTCACCTGGAACATGAAACAACTCTTAAGATTATATGCATAATGGGTTTTCCAGTGGGTTTCCTTGTGCTGCTAGTGTTGTATATTCTTTAACAAAATTAAATTAAAAAAACATTGAACAGCCCAAATACAATATGAAGTATAGTCTAAGTAGACTTTAATCGTGATATAACTTCATAGTTTTTGTTTGTTGGTCCTATTTGTTGGTCTAAGTGGAAGTTAACCATCAACACCATAGTTATCATCACAAAGACTGTAAAAGCATAGTCATCATCACAAAGACTACTGTAAAAGTACTGATACTGTAAAAGCATAGTCATCATCACAAAGACTCTAAAAGTACTGATATTGCTAAGTGACATGAAAAGAATTCGATATTTCCTTTTCTTTGTGCACATATGTATGTGATTTATACTACATAATAAGCCCATTACAAAGCTTAAAAGAAGTAAAGACTGAAAACCATGTACCCAAATAACAGATTTTATCTTACAAAACATCTCTTTAAATTGTGAGGGCAAATGATTATGCTACACAAATAAGTAATTTATGCGGCGCCAAGACTAAGCATCATTGAACTAAAATGTTTGTACACCAACTCTTTTTCTCTTTACTATGCAAATTAAAAGGCCACAGAAAAATCAAAATTTATATGTTCTGATAGCAATGTTTTTGGTCTATTCTATTTTTTTATTAAGAAAAGAGAGGCCATTAGCCTTCAAGTAATGTATATTTTGCAAAAAATTTCAATATCTCTCCCTTTCGTCTACAAATTATTTACTCAAGCATTTGTTCACAATGAAGTTTTTTTCTCCATATCATGAACTAAATCATGGTATTTCGTCATTAAAAACAAATAGTATCTTCATCCTAATTAGAAGCATTGAATTTAATTGACGATCTCATTTGTGCCAACACGATGAATGTAGTTGGATCATTGGTATGATGCTGAATTGTTTAGGTGCCGAATTAGGGCATACCACTCTTTTGTTATTCAATGAGACTACAAGGTTCCTTTCCAAAAAGAATATCTCTAGAAATCCCTACATATTTATCCAGTAAAGTAAGGGTTTAGTATACCATGGACTCAATGGCATCTGAAACAGAGTTGGACCTAAATTTTTCTCTCTTGAAGGAAACATGTGGATTTTTTTCCATACTTCTACTTAACTAGAGTCTTATCTGGAATCTTTGCATGTTTATACAAAATCCACCGCAGAATATACACATTATAGCAAAAGTAATTTGATATTGATCTTCTCTGACCAGCAATGGATCCCATTACCACCGATGAGATTCTCGTTTCGCTTACTTTCTACATCAGTAGCAAAGGAGAAGACAATAACCGATCCAAACCATCATTCCTCAAACTTGAGAAGAATCAGTAGTAGAGGCAGAAGACAGTTCCTCGACAATAAAAGTGGGCTTTTCATCACCATGCATAATCACCAGCACTTTCTCCTCTTTATCAATGTCACATGCCATAATCTCCTCTTTTCCCTCTGTAACTCCAGGGCTCACACGC
>LPNX010009785.1:228823-240590 GCA_001517045.1 Pseudotsuga menziesii | reverse complement strand
CCTGATCCCATCATTGTTATATCTATTATCTCTTGTGTCTCCCTTCCTTTGCCCAGTTCCTAGTCACTCTTGTGATCCGTTGGAGGATCTATTGCCTTCTTTATCACAGTATGGTTCTGCTTCAATACTTCCTGATGGCGAAGACCTAGAGTTTTGACGATAGTACCTCAGGATTCACTTCTATCATTGGTGAATTCCTTTGCTTCAGTTGTCGATTATCACCTATTGATTGACAAACTGTTGAATCCTTTCCATGTTCGACTTCAGCCTACATTTATTCACATGGCTTGGATTGTACTGGTTCTTTGGGATAGTTTATGAAGACCTTAGTTCCTCACATATGGACTAAGTTGCGCAAGATTATGTTCGATTTATGTATACAGCTTCCAGTTTTTTGAAGACTCATCATCATTGTATATTGTGGCTTCGATCCACCTTTGTAATATACATGGTCTTGTACCCGTATCATATGATGTACTCAAATATTGTAAAGGAGCTAGCGTTCCAATATATTGAACATAGCATTCTCAGATATGACTTTGTATATGACATTATTATGTATTTGTTTCAGGTACTACCTCTGCTCCATTGGATTTCTGAGTTTTCCAAAGATAACGATTATAATGTATTTCGGCCATCGCTTCCCTCTGACCTCACACATTAGGGGGCATCTGTTATCAACCCAAATGACACTTCTCCATCGAGTGCCGACGTTTCCTATGTTGGCGCACAAAAAGACATTTATGGATTGAAGGTTGCCTAAAACACTATAGATGGGCATGTTATGAAATACATTCATTATCCATCCAGCTTGCCATTTTTACCTTTTAATATGTCAATTGCTGTACACGCCTTTGCCTATATGCAACCCACGTACATACGCGACGTTTCCTACAGCATGTTGCTTACTGTACACGAGTATTTGTCATTGCAACCTGCGTACAGATCTGTACACGGGTTTCCCTTAGAGCAACTCGCGTGTCATACGCGGGTTGCCAGTATCAATACTCGCGTACACTTTCCTTTGACATTAAAAATAATAAATCGCAATTATTTGAGATTTGTTAAGCCCTTAACTATAACCATCTTAACTGTCTCAACCTCCTCAATCCTTGAAACTGCCTTATTTCACTAAGTATAAATAAAGGCCTTGGGGAGGGTATTAATCAATCATACTTGGAGAGCAAAGTTATGCTGGTAGTATCTATTGACAAGTCTTTGGAGCAGCAGAACTCAGAATCCTTTGGTTGCAGAGGAGTCATTGTTCCAGGCGTTGGATTGTAACCTTAACTCGTTCACTATTGTTAATAAAGAGAATCCTTATTCCAAATGTGTTTTGAATGTCTTTCATGTATCATGGTTTGATGAATATTTATGATTAAGCACTCTATATACTGTTTATCTAACCTGTCTTATATACATGTATAAGTTCGCACTTGGAGGATTTTGCTCTTTACAGGTGAAGGAGAAACACCCCTGAAAGCTTTGGAGGAGACGCAGAGCAGAAGAAGACAAAGCTAGGACCAACCGTCGTAAATCGGGTGAGTCTATCCTATCTTCTTGTTTCCTTTCTGTACTTTAAAGTTGATTGCCTGCAAGTTTTAAGAGTATGTTGGTAACCCCAGACCTTCGGTTATAAGGTGTTTATTCCTGAACAACATGCGTGTTCTTCTTTTTGGATTTTTTCATTATTGTGCACAGTTTATGTTTCTTCATGCTCTTTTTAATCAGTCCATGATAAGCCTAAAATGCAAAGATCCCATATCAAGTGCACATTTGCAAAATATTGTTGGAATGCCATCCAGATCAGATCTGCCTCAGAAGTACACAGAATCAAACATAGGCATGCAGTTCGGATCAGGGATTGCAAATTGCTTGTCATCAGTCACTTCCATGGCGTCTGGAAGCGTCTATGTGCTTCAGTATTGTATGCAATTTGGGAGATGAGATGTTAGGTTATTTTTTATGGGCTTAGAGGTATTATCAAATCCTTTCAAAAATTGGCATGTGATGACCTAGCTACCCAAACTAGGTCTAAGGGGTTCCTGTTCATTAGAGATGCATAATGTATTTCAGCTTCTGCTTATTCTAACCTTATTGCACTTCTGCCCGCGATCAAGTAGTTGTACTCACTGTTTATTGTATCTATATGTTTTCTGTATGATTTAAAAAGAATTTTTTCACCACAAAAGAAAGAGTATGTACAACTGAACTTAAACAGACTAAATAGACAATATCACAACTACAGCTATTCACTTCTAATTGAATATTTATCTGAATCAAAACCAAATAGATATTCTATACATGATTTTAGAAGTGAATTGTTTATAAATTATATACATGTTTTTCCATGTCCAGACTCCAGAAACATATAAGATTGAACAATGTAGCGGCAGGAATTAATGATTTTCTGTAAACACTGTAAGCAGTTAATCTAGAAACTAGACATGAAAAATACATCAGTACCAGCATCAGCATCAATGAAATATCTTCAATGCTCAAAGGAATTTATATTTTCTCACCAGTCATCATTTGAACCAGTTGGTGTGGTATACAGTGCACCAGCTCTTTTCCATTTTTCAATTAATTGTTTGTTCCCAGGTTCATTTGCATGCCCTCCTCTTGTGCGCTTATTGTGCAAGATGATCAGTGGCCATTTCTTTTCTCGACTTCTTTCCCGTATGCTATTGACAACAGCATTTAACTGTCATATTTTGCAATCATAAGGATATGTAATGCACACCATAACATCTATGATCTGCATCTGTTCTATTTGAATAATTGTATTCTCACATCAATGCTGTCATTTCAAATCCCCAAATGTTCTATGAATCCGGGGACAATCAAATTACCTTGTTGTCTACTTACCTGAGAGAAAGAGAAGTGCCGTAACTTTTGTTGATAGAGGCACACATTTGCGCCATCAATAATAGCTTCATATGGTCCATGATTATCCAACCACTCCTACATAGATAAGAAAATTGTGTTTGTCAATTGGTTAATACATAGCTAATTGTTCAAAGTTATTAAATGAGAAGAAATTGAACTGAAATGGGATAAGGTCCTATTACACTACCAAAACTTACAGATAATAATACCTTGATGTTAAAAGCTACATTTCTAAATGGATGCAAAAGATGATTTCAAATACTATTTCCAATTATTTGTGAGACAAACAAGTTAATGACATCTTGTAAATATTAAACACTTATCTGCAAATTATATGAAAGGATAAAAGCAACAGAATAGATCATCCATATTTCCTGTTTTACCTTTCTAGTCCACACCTGAAGTGGAAGGAAAGAAAGGCACAGTAATCTTCAGTTTTGACAATATGCAGGGATAAGAGTAGATAAGAAGATAATTTTATAAATGTCCAACACGGGACCACAAGAGTAGGTCAATGTGTTGATGTTTCTCCACAGTGCAGCATCGGGCAGACATTCTACCAGATTGGTCATGTGAATTGACCAAGGACAATGATACATTCACTCACGGGAAATGGCCATGTGATTTGGCGAGTGGTGAATGGCCTTGGTGTAGAAGTGTGAATAAGGATCGAGGTGCTTGCAGAACCTTGCTTAGTCATGTGATTTGACTACGTGTGAATAAGGCTTGAGGTGACATTGCATACTCTGGGGGGTCACATTGCATACTCTATGAGTGAAATATTACATCATTAGTAACAATCTAGCTAAGTGTATCTCTAATTCTGAGCAAAGAAACCCGAAAGCTACCACAGTTGTATAAGTGCAAAACCTAGAGATGGATTTCAAAATCCCTCCCAGAAACCTTAGGGCATTGAAAATACTCCTTCAACATAAGTAAGCCAGCTCTGACAGAAAATTATCAAGAAGAATCTGTAACAGCAAAATGCAAGGCTGATACATCTAGTGTCTAATCGTAATGTTCCATTTTTGATAAATAGGGAATTGACCGAAGACCTTTAATACCGAGAGCATATTAGAACAATTATTCAGTCATCAGTGTAGTAAAGAGGACCATCAAGGTTATTATCATAAAGCATGTGGAGCATGCATGCCTTACTTCTTCAGTTTAAGTCAACGAGCAATTAGAATTGTATGCATGCAAAAAGTAAAGCGGAAACCCTAAAAGTACATGCTAACCCATATAAGAAGGGTCATTGAACCAAAAGGATCATCCATGATTATTATTGTTAAGTTTGGTTTCTAGAGCAGCAATAGCAGGTGTAGCAGCAACAAGTTGGGGTTGGAGACAAAGGTCTTCAGCTAACAAGGGGTTTCGGTAGTGAAATCTATCTACCCTAATCACTTCAGGATAGATCATCCAAGTCTGTCACTAGTTATTCATCGTATTCATTCATCTTCAACAATCCAGTATACAGAGAGAGATTTATTGCAGGTTCATATTTACAACTGGGGTTTAGCTAAAAATCTCCAGAGTAATTCGTTGGGACATAGAATCTCAGTTTTCTTCCTGCATGTCATCACTATCCTTCTCAGCGGGCTACCCACACTCTACTGAGTGATTGTCAGGTCATTGTTTGCATATCTGGAGGAGCCAGCAACAGATTTATAGAAGAAGGGGGACGTCATCCTCCAGTGCAAAGCAATTCGCTAGGTGCCTCAGGGAGGGCAAAACTTCTGCATGCGACCACCATTCTCTCCAGTAGGTGAAGACCACAATCCAGGCAAAGTTTCAGCAGTATCGGGCACCTCCTCCTCCAAAAACGTCATTATCTTCTTGAAGAGGGCACACATGTAGCTGGGCGTCAAACTGAGGAAAGCAACACTATACTCTGGCACACCTTGCATGCAGCATATCTATGGAGTACTATCAGCTTATTTATCAGTGGTAAGTGTACATCTGCTTACTGAAAATCTTTACCCTATAATCTCTCCAGATTAGCTATATTTTAGGGCCATTTGGCACAAAAATTTTGCATGCACTCTTTATTCAGCTTTTTGCACATCATTGAGTATATGAACAACAACTTAGTAGCAAATATCCGTAGAATATCAGTTTGGGATATTACAGTGGTATCAAAGCATGATCCTTGTCAGGTGTGGGCACATAGCAATTGAATAAAAGTGCATGTTGATGCATGCTTGTACATGCAAATGCATGTCAGTGATGTTGGTGAAGTGTATGTCAGAACAAAGGTTTTGTTTTTCCAGCTTGTGAGACATGAAGACAATGAGAAGGATCTTCACTGGAAATTTGCAAAGGATAGCAGCACTTCAACACTTGCCTCAATATCAGGAGTTTCTAGCCTTGGGTGATGAGGTATGTGCAGCATTGTCCTTTCAAGATTATTACACCATCAAGTTCGGGAGCCAGCCGAAGGATTTGGATGAGGATCTCCTTAAAGGCATAGTTGGGGGTTGGGGAAGTGAAGAAAGATGAGCATGAAGTACAGGTTGTTAGCGAGCTTGATTTGGAGTTAACACTACATGATGAGCATGTGCATGAGGAGATAGCATTAGAGCCATCCTGTGAGTCTAGCGACACGAACACATTCGCTAGTCAGATTGTAGACAAGTCGTGTGTTGAGGCCTGGAAATTCGCAGGCGGCAACAGCAAGGGATTCTCCTCAGTCAACGTTCCCAACTAGCCCGTGACTGTTTGGTGTAGGGAATCCGTCCGGTTTGCGGTCCGGCTAGCGTAGGTCAAGTAACAAAACTAAAAGGGCTTACCGGTTGCGGCCCAGTCCACCGTATATATTTTTGTAATTTTTGACTTAAGGTATGATATGCAAGGGCCTACCTAACATGCGAAGTAATAAAGAGTGCAAGGAGCATTCACAATGTGATGCGCAGGTTCTTACCTCTCGTCTTAAACTCCCAAGCATCTAAATCACATATATTGCAAGAAAGTAATTACTAACTAAGCTATCTCTAGAGAGCTAGATATTAATTCATGAGTAATGCATTACTGTCCATGTGTTATGGCAAATCACAGATAGATGTTCTCATAACCAAAACATATAAACATGAATGAAAGTATACATGATAAGATAGCTCATCACCAGTTAAAAATCCCATTACTCACAGTGGAAAACATCACTAAATATACTAGAGAACATTCAGACAAGAACATAGGTTCAGAAAGTTAGAATGCTCTCACAGTCCTTGAAACACAGTCGAAAACGAAATAGTTCCCATTCAACATCGTTCATTAAATCACATTGAGACATTCCACCTAGCACTTTCTCCAATAGGCAAAAATTTGCAATTTCTGGTTGTAAAACGAAATAGTTCCTCTTACAAACAATAGTTTACAAGTATTTTCCCCCCAGAAAAAAAGCCCCTGTCAAATCTAACTTTCAAATATTTAAGCTAAAACAGTTGACCGCTTGGGCTGCCCCAAATGTGTGACCTTTCGGTCCCTCAAAACGTTTCATATCCCTATTTTTATCTTTTCTGTGCGCACTCATGATCCGCTGAGTAACTAACAGACCTTTCAGGTCTGCGCCTTTGTTGCTATTGATTTTTCCTTCTACTTCACTTGCCCTCCTTGTGATCCTGTCGGTTTCGGTTCGACCTTTGCCAAAACTGCCCAGCTCCCTTCTGCCACCTATCTCCCAGCTATACCTTTGCGCCGCGGTAGTCTGAACAATCTCTTGAGTCCACCTGCAATTAAACGGCATCCATCATTCATTAGGACTGTATTTTCAATAAAATCAAACTACGTTTATAAAACGAGTAATCATCAAGAGAGGCCGTGTACGGCATTCCAGTTCTGGAAACCTAAACAGGGGCCGTCGCCACTGTCTCGTCCACACGTGGGCTTGAAAAACTCACTAACGGCGGGAAGAGGAAACTCATCGGTGGCTTGAAACACAAAAACATCGGCCAGGTAGACTTATTTACAGCCGCATAAGCGGGTCTTAACAGGCGACGGGCACCGCGGAACCATTAAGCCTATCGGAGTCGGAAGAGTTATGCCCTAAATTGTGGGCGGGAAAGCTCTCAGTCGGAAATCGGAAGACAAGTGCTTTGCATAGCCGCAACGGCGGAAGAAAAAAGGCTGCAGACACGCGACTAAAAGACCGACACGCATCTGTGGGCGGAGCGCTTTTACATTTCGGGTACCTAGCTGCTTTGGGAGCCGCAACGGCGAAAGATAAATATACAACAGCCTCCGATCCAAACATACTCTGACGCCCGATCAATAAAAATGCTAAGTGTTTGAAACAACCTTTAAAATTTAGCAACGGCCAAAAAACCTGTTTCACCTCCGAAACAGCGGCTTTACAAAGGACAATTGGTCCGATTCATCCTTGACTAGCAAAATAAAACAGACTCCAAAATCCGCGACCCACAGTCATTACAAACATAAGCAACTTCTGAAAATAGGACGAGAGTTAATCTTAAAATAATCCGAAATTAAAGCATGACCCAAAAATTCATGGATCCAAACGATTCAAAGCAACATTAAATCATGAGGGGAACCAAAATTTGAAAAATTTGGGGAAAACAGTTGCAGCTGCAACAATTAGCGATTACCTGGTGAACCTAGATCTCTAGACGATTATTCCTTGAGTGACAGACTGTTTAACAACAAACGAACCTATTGAATTCTTTCAGCTATCTGGATTTCTCAAATGGCAAATGTATGTACCTTTAATCATTGATGATAGTCCGATTTGGGAGAGTGGAAACCAGAATTTTCAAGTCAAGATAACTCTTTTGAGGCCGAAAGATGAAATTCATTGTTACTTCTGTCTTCAGGTGGCTGCCAGCTTGGACACCACAGGATTGTAGCATATGGTAAACAGAAATATTCGTTTGTTCCTCGTTCCCATGCCACTTTAGCACTTTCGTGCTTTTGGACTTTTGTCCTTTCATATGAGTCCTCCTACATGCCTTTCTTTCTGAATTTTAATTCAGGCTCCTCTGTCCCAAGTGTCCTTTTGTGTGAGAGGTATATTCACGCTTCAGCTCACGGACGGAGAGGAACTTTCAGTGATTTAGTACTTATATGGTTCAGCATTTGTTTTGATATATAATGCTTTCATAGGAGTTTTTTTACTCTTATCTGCCTTTTGGCATTCATTTCTTGGCATGGGATCATTTGTATCTAATATACTGTTTACCATACTTCTTTCCATGGGCACTTTGCTGTCACTCCCTAGGACATTTTAATGTGACATGGATGGAGCCTGACATTTTAATGTGACATGGATGGAGCCTCAAAATAATATTCCAGACCTTTTGATTCTAGTTTATTTCACAAGGGTTAAGCAGGACTTCAATGCGTACACAGCTATTTGAGAAAACTGCTAAAATGGAAGAAGTTCTTTTAGATAAACGGCAATATACAGTCTTACACCCAAGAGCTTTAGTCATTCCAAACTTCTGATGTTCCCCATGCAACCTAGGGTTTGCTTCCTTTATTGAAATCAGTGAAATTTAAAGTAAAACAAGACTGAACTTTATGACTCAAAAGACGGCCAAGCCAGATTATTTATATACAAGATAGAAGAACACGAACAAAACTCAGGAAAAATAGGGCTTGAGAACTAAGCCATTTACTGGTAAGTTCTCTTCCCACCCTTGTAAATCTTGCAACCTATAAGTTGAAGGGCCAAGCTTTGCCGCAATTTGGAAAGGACCTACCCACAACTGCTGCCGTGTGTTTTCCTTTCTCATCATGGGGGTGGTCCCACTTGAGAACCAAATCTCCCACTTCAAAGTCTTTTGTTCCTACCTTGTGTTTGTCAAACCATCTCTTTATTACCTCTTGTTGTTGCTTAAAGCGCTCTTTGGATTTAGATCGAGTCTCTTCTGCTTTGAGGAGATTATATATCCTCATTTGCAAGACTTCATTATCCGACCCTCTAGACTCTTGAGCTATTATGGAAGAGGGTAGCATGACATTGGGGGGGAGAATGGCTTCTTTACCATACACAAGGGTATACGGAGACACTCCTATCGAAGACTTGGGGTGACTCTATCGGCCCAAAGGGCGTTTGGTAGCGCTGAGTGCCAACTCCTTTGGTTTTCTATCACAGTCTTCTTTAAAATTCTAATCAGATTTTTGTTAGTAGATTCAGCCAAGCCATTTCCTTGTGGATAGTAATTAGCAGAATAATGCAACTTTATTCCTTTCTCATGAGCAAAAGCAGTTAATTTAAACGATGAAAAGTAAGTAGCATTATCAAAGACTAAAGAAACTGGAACTCCAAACCTGGTCATAATATGGTCCTGCAGGAAGTTGATGACCACGTCCTCATTTATTTTGCGCAGCGGGATGGCTTCGACCCAGCGAGTGAAATAATCGGTTGCGGTCAGAATATACTTGTGTTGTAGGGAAGAGTTCGGCCTTATCTCCCCAATAATATCCAACCCCCATTGCTCGAATGGCTCCGTGATCATCACAGGCTTCAGTGGTCCAGCTGCTTTAGACTGTCTTCCGCTACATCTTTGACAAACGTCGCACTTCTTGACATGGGCGTGTGCATCTTTGAAAAGAGTGGGCCAATAGTACCCGGCTCTGAGAATTTTGTGGGCTGTAGTATCTCCTGAAAAATGTCCCCCAACAGGCCCGTCATGCAAATCTGTCATTACCTTCTTTGCATCTTCTTTCTCTAAGCATCTAAGAAGAACTCCATCGTAATTTTTTCTGAATAATATTCCTTCAACAATTTGATAAGAGGCTGATTTAAGACGCAACGCTCTTCTTTGCTTAGAATTCCAATGTTCTGGCAACAATCTTGTCTGAAGGTAATGCACGAGGTCTCTATACCAAGATTCAGGGGCTGTGAACAGAGGACATACATCCATCAAATGTAATTCAGCCTCGTCCTCCCAGGCGTGTTCGTCATTGTTTCCATTTTCAGTCATTAGTTTGCACAACCCTTGCCCTTTAACTATAGAAGCTGGCTTGAATTCGAGGTCATACTCTTGAAGAGCCGTTACCCAATTACCCCTTCTTTCTCCTAACTCCTTCTGTACAAAAAGGGACCTCACAGCTGGGTATGGGACGATCACCTTGATTCGATTTTTTAATATGTAGGGCCTGAATTGTTTCACTGCTTTGAATACTGCATAAGCTTGTTTATCAATAGCCGGGTAATTTAATTCGGCCCCTTGTAGACTAGTGCTCATGAAAGATATTGGGAATTCATTCCTCCCATCTTCCTTCTGAGTAAGCACAGCTGCTAGCGAATCATCAAATGCAAAAGTATACAGAATAAAATCTTTATCGAAATCTGGGCTTTTTAGGGAGGGTGCGTGCGCAACAGCAGTTTTAATCTTGCTGAATGCGTTCTTCTCAATCTCAATCCACTTGAATTGTACACTTTGCTTCACCATTTGCTGCAGCGGTTTGACAAACTGAGCGAAATCTGGCACAAATCTTCGTACGAAGTTTATTGTTCCCATAAATGATTGCATCCCCTTTTTATTATGGGGCAAGGGAATCTATTCAATGGCCTTGATCCTTTCCGGATCTATAGAGATTCCCTTCTTTGAAACTACGTGACCCAGCAACTTGCCCTCCGTAACAGCGAACACACACTTCTTGGGATTGAGTGAGATACCATATTTCCGACAGCGTTCAAAAATCTGCCTAGGATGAAACGCATGTTCTTCTCTCCTCTTTGAGAATATCGTAATATCATCGAGATACACTACAGCACTACGGCCAATCAAACCGCAGAAAGCTATGTCCATAGCCCTCTGGAACGTAGCTCCAGCGTTTATAAGCCCAAAGGGCATTCTTCGGTAAGCGAAGGTTCCCCATCTGGTCCTGAATGTTGTCTTCAATCTGTCTTCTTCGGCTACTAATACTTGATTGTAGCCTGAGAATCCATCCAATAAAGAAAATAGTTCAGAACCTGAGACCATTTGTAGAAGTTGCTCCATGGGTGGAACAGGATAATTATCTTTATCTGAAGCGCGATTTAAATTCCTGAAATCCACACATAGCCTGATTTCTCCAGATTTGTTCCTCACTGGTACCAGATTTGAGACCCATTCAGAGTGTCTGACCTTAAAAATGATTCTAGCATCCAATAATTTCTTAACTTCACTCTGGATCAGAGGCTCCAATTTTGGGTGCATTTTCCTTAAAGGTTGTTGATAAGGTTTGACGCCAGATTTGATGGGGATAACATGCTGGATGATGTTGGCGTCATATGTCTTCAGATCTTCATATGTCCAGGCGAAAACATCTTTATATTGATAAAAAAGACTGGTGAACTTATCTCTTTCTGCTGGTGAACAACATTTGCCAAGATTCACATATTTAGGCTTTGTCTCAGTCCCTAAATTTATCAATTCGAACTATAGAGAGGAGCTATGAGTCTTCACGTTTCGTGGTCTTCTAAATTTTTCATTTAAATCGAACATTCTTTCTAAGGTTCTAACTCCTTTGGGGATGAAATTATCATATTTCAGCTCGGCCTGATGTTCATCATCATCTATAATCGCCCCTTTAAATACCTCGTCATTTGTTAAGCATTTTATAATCTGCTGATTGTCGTCGAACACTCGTAGGCTGGTAATCATATCAGGGACCGAGGGCCTGAAAAGCAATTCAACGGAGCATCGATTATTAGTAGGCACAAGCCTAGCAGCTGATGTGGCCAACAAGTCAGCTGCTGCATTTTTAAGTCTTGGAATTGATATAATATTAAATGCATTAAAACAATTGAGTAGGTCCCATACCTCATTTTGATAAGCTTTTAAGTGAGGAAAAATACAGTGTATTTGATTCCGAATCTGTTTTACAATTATTTCAGAATCTCCAAAAACTTTCAGATTACTTACCTTTAATT
>LPNX010009785.1:214505-224644 GCA_001517045.1 Pseudotsuga menziesii | reverse complement strand
GTTAGGGAGAGTTTATACATGCATGAGATAGAGCTTCCAGATGATAGTCACCGAAAGAAGATTGAACGTGTTAAAGAAAGCATTCTAGCAATGAAAGAGATGACCAAGATACTCGGAGACACCATATTACAACGAGATGTTGAACTTACAGTTCTTCGAGTTGTATGCACCAAATCAGTGGTCAGGCTTTCTAGTATTGAAGAGCAGTTAGATTCCTTGATGGGGCAGCAGAAGAACATACTATTGCATTTCAAAGCAGTCCTCTTCAGGAGTACATAGACAAGGCTTGCAGTAGCTTGAGTCCACATTCGCATAATGACGGATGGTTTTAACAGATTGGCCAGGATCGAGAAATTGGGCAGCAATATATGAGCATTCCAGTTGAAATCAGAAGGGCAGAATGTCAACTTGGTAGGATTATGTAAGATTCCATATAGTTGAATCTTGCCTTCTTAACTGAGTGTATCTTTGATAGGGTTGGTAATCTGCTAATTCAATGGTTTATGGTTGTTTGCATGGTTTGGCACGATCTTTTGTTATTGAAATAACAAATTGCATGGCATGTTCAATGTAACATCATAACCCAATATCATCAAGCTTAACAGCTGATGTAAATATACATGTACTCAAACTTTGAGAATATATTGCAAATTAGACAATAATGAGTATCCCCCATTGAATTACACAATTAATGAGCAGCAATTTATTAATGCCCAAGTCAATGGATCTGACCTTATACCTTAATAGTATTGACCAATAATAATAATGTAATTGACATCAGACTTTCATGTAAATTCCAGACTTTATAAACGATATAAATCTGACCTTGAATAGGGCTGGAAGTGGCTTGTAGAAGGCTTGTACAGTCACTATCTGAGGGCNGTAATTGACATCAGACTTTCATGTAAATTCCAGACTTTATAAACGATATAAATCTGACCTTGAATAGGGCTGGAAGTGGCTTGTAGAAGGCTTGTACAGTCACTATCTGAGGTCAGAACAGACATGTTTTGAGCGCAATTCGTTGCATGTAAGAGTCACAAGTCCTGACTTGAGAGTGCAATAATAATGACAGTCCTCTTTCTAGCTGATAAGTACCTTCTTGATGCCGAGTGTGCAACGTAACATCAGATTACCTTCCAGAATTGTAAATAAGTAATGTTGTAGCAGCTTCTCAACATATCAGATTTTTAGCATGTGGATGATAGAGTTTATGCCCCACTGTATAGACCCCCTTCTAGTGCACCAAACAATATCTTTATTCTTCTGTATGCCTTTTGGAACCTCCTGTAGTAGCTTTTGGACATATATTGTAATGGCAGCACCCCTCCCTTAGGAAGTATAATTCCAGTTTATAATTTAGCAGTGAAGGATATGGTTCCAGATCTCAGCTTAGAGTGATTTCTTTAAGTCCACATGCTTCCAAGGACTAACCCTTTTAACTCAGCCACAAAAGGGAAACTCTTTCCAGCTTAAAGTACACAGCCTGTGCAATGAGTATTCAACCCAGAACACAACAAGCATAGGTCAAAACATAAAAATAATTTTATGATACTATAGCGAGGTACTGTAGCATCCGTACGGATCACTGTAGAGGCTGTACGGATCACTGTAGCAGCTTCCAAAAAGTATTCAAATAAGAACAAGTGTGAATTCTGGGATGAATCCACCCCAATAGGCTAAATGGGTTTTGTCCAAACAACTGATCTTCCCAAGGGTTTTCGTCCTAGGGCACACTGAACCTGCAGAACAAGCTCTCTAGAACAACCTTTGCGCTCGATCTATGACGAATAGTGAACAATCTTGAAGAACTAATGATAGATCTGAGTGACCTATCTCTTGAAGTGATTAGGGCAGATAAATTTCACTGCCGAAAACACTTGTTAGCCAAGGGCTTATGCCCTCAACCCCAACTTGCTCGCTGAGCTCCCAAACCTGTCTCCAAAAAGATGAATAATAACAATCATACCCTTTTGGTTCAACTAACCTTCTTATATAGCTTTTAGGGTTTGCATGCATGTCACTTTTAGGATTTGCATGCATGTTGCTTTTAGGGTTTGCATGCATATCATTTTTAGGGTTTGCATGCATATCACTTTTTGGGTTTGCATGCATGTCACTTTTAGGGTTTGCATGCATGTCATTTTTAGGAAAATTACAGATTATTCCTTGTGATGGTACTTATGGACAAGGTCCTTTTTGGGGGTTGGATGAGAGATAGATTAAGAGTTGGTGTCCTATTGAGTGGGTGATTCTTGGGAAGAAATTCCTAGCCAGGGGTACAGTCCCACAAGAGCCTCGGGATATTTGGGATGAAAGATGCACAAGTTTGCATTGGGATCCAGGTGGGAGACCTTATGAGGGATGGATACAATGTTTACTGATTCAGGAGACCTTCAGAGTTTCTTCTAGTTGAGTACATTGAGATGTTTACTGACAGTGGAGTTGCCAGGTGAATTCAAGTCTAATTTCAGATAGTTGATTGGACTAAAAATATACCAAAAAAGGGAAAAAAACTAAAAAGAAACAAAGGTCGTCCAAGAGCAAAAAGATTTGTCCCTGGCAACGGCGCCAAAAGATGTTGTCCGCCGAATGCATACCAGCAGCAGAAATATAATGAAAGTTGTCTCCTCACTTGAGGAAGTGGGAGAGGTGTGGCCTTGGGGGCAAGCACAAAGCCAGGTACTGTCACCTACTCCTAGCTCCTCCGTTTAGGCTAACTCCTAACAAAGCCAAGGGGGGTAGTCTCTAACAAAGAGTTTCTATGGCTCAATGTTTTAAATGTTTTTTGTATGTGGTGATGTAGATGGGTGTTTGTTTAGGAGTTTGTTGATGGGAAGATCACAGATTTAAGATTAAAATAATACAAAGATATGCTTGCAATATATTAAATAAAACACAACACTGATTAAATTAAGTAAAAGCATCCATAATGAAATAATATTTAAACAATTACACTTCAGATATAAAAATAGAATAATCACAAGACCAGTGTCCTTATCCAATGGGCAACGGAGTCAAGAATTGTAGTGTTGGGATGCTTGAAACAAGAGTTCAGTGTGTTTGAGATCGTTTTGCAAGTGCTCTTTGTAGATTTTAGCAAGTTTTAGTGATCTTTGATTATTATGGCTAAAACACAAGGTATCAACCAGAAGATATACCTTCAATGGCTCCTCTCAATGACATGTCGGACCGTCCAGTATTCTAGGCTAGGTGTCTGAAGGTTTTAACCAGCAAGCTAGAACTCTATGACAACGGTGATTTCGGGAGTCACTAGCAAGAATTTGCCCACTACCTCGGTATTTATCGACAACGCTGGTTCGTTGGTTATGCGGTGAAAGTTTTATTAATGTTTTCACTTGTCCGATTAACAAATCCAACCATCGTTCTGAGTACGAATCCAACTTTTTAGGGTCGACAGAGCATACTTGGTGGTGGAAAGCAACGAAGTAAATTTTTAGAATGGGGTTGTGACAAAGATAGGCTTGTAGATCCACTACTCAACAATAGAACCAAGTAACCAAGTTTTAAGTTTTGAAAAAGAGATAGATCTTCGAACTTAGCACTTCTTTTCCAAATCTCTAATGCTTGAGATCAACTTTGGGAAATCCTGAGATGCACACGAATGTTAGAAAGTAGGTCTTTTGAAGAGGTGAGAGATGCAACCGAGCTCAAGCCTCTCTTCAACCTATTAGGTATGCACAAGAAATTACTCACAAACACACCTTGATCAAATATTGCATGTAAAGCAAAATGGGACTAGAAGAGTATAAGTATTTCCAACTACAGTCTACTCCTTCCAGATCACATAGAACCCCAACATGAATGTACAAGTTGAACCCAAATGCCCACCCTATGGGCTTAAGAAAGCCTTCTAAGCTAAATAATTGATCAAAGTAATGAAATATGAGCAATAAACAAATTACAATATCACCTTAGAATAGATGAAGTACTTCCATAACAAGCATCAACACCACATAGACCTCCAAAGTCGCTTTATTTCAATAAGCCAATGGCTATACAATTACAAAATGGCAGGGTAAGTTTGCCCAAAAAATCCATGTGAAGAGAGTGCAAAGCACCTCTCTTTATACAAAAACTAAACCCCAATAGGGATTTAATGAACTGAAGATCAACTCAGCATGTAATTGAGTTGAAGTGAACTCTCACTGAGCTGAACCCTTGCTGAAGTGAAGAGGAACTGACCCTCTCCACCCAACATGTGCCAACACACCAAAATCTTCCCAAACGAGCGAGTCATCCCTCTCCTCACGCAATCCGTACGGCTCATCGGCGTGAAGGTTTAAAGGCTCGATACCATAGTGTGTTATTTCCAAAACACATTATGTATCAAAGACCATACCACGTTTTATTTAAAACATAAATATGGGGGGTCCACCCCATACGCTAGCGCAACCACCACAACTTAAAACCATTTGATGCAAGTTGTAATGGATACACATGACACGGCATGGTTGATTTTATATTTGAAATGACGAGGGGTCCACACATCCCACTCGCTAGCTTCCAACAATGCTAGCCTGAGATTCTACCTTACCTTCACGTCACCCCCTCTCTTTTATTAATTCGCAGCATTACTAGGTAATGGAATAATATGCCGTGGACCATGGTTCAAAATAACAAGTTTTAAGTGGAGAGGGGTCCACTTCATCCCACTCATCACATCTCACTAGCATGAGTCCCTTCACCTTCACGTCATCTTCCATGGAAACAATTCGTAACCAATTTTTAAACCAAAGTTTGAGTTTGGAGTTATGTGGAAGAGGATCGCTAACCATTTGGACCACATGCCAAGTCACCTTTTCACCATTTTTTTAATTAATTTTGACTTTTTGAATACTTTGACTTTGGTGCATTTTGTCCAAACTTAGCATTTAAATGCTATTCTGAAGCTCTTTTAGCCAAATACTGCTTCATGGGATGCTCTGGCTGCTCGACTGATAGTGAAAGTGGCCCCAGGGGTAAAGATGCTGCTCCGGGCTTGAAAATGAGCCCAACTATGCCAAAACGGCCTCCAGATCAATCATTTTTTACATTTTGAATTTTCTCAATTAAACCATTAAAAAATGGCTTAGAAAACGGAGAAAATTATTTTTTCTCAAAATCAAATGAAACTCTAGGGGGGCCTAGTACATGTTCATATGACTCAATCGAAATGCCTAGCATATTGAAAAACATCGGCACGAAGGCTCTAATAACCTCCCAAGGCCGAAACATCAAGACAACTACCCCAGCTTTGGAGGGGCGAGTGAAAAACTCAGAAATTATTGGTCATTTGTTCAACAACCAACAATAACCAAGGGAAAAAACACTCTAGACTAGTTGGCTTAATGCCCAAGTCCGGAAAGCCGATCATTTTATAAAAATTTAAATGCTAGGACATTTTTTACAATTTCCCCAAGGGGGTATGAACATGTATTTTACAAAAAATAAACAGCTTAGCCAAAAACTGGCTAACTCTGGAGCACATTAAACACACACTGAACTTTTGAACTCTGATCTTGAACAAGTGTACTTGTTCAATACTCTGGCGGCCCACCGAAAAATACACTAAGTGCAAAATTAGTGGATAACAGGGGGTAGTCCCTACAGGAAATTATTCCTAAGTTTATTAACTATTAGTTAAAGGGATCTTTTATTAAGGTTGTAAGGCTGTAACTTTATATTGTCCCAAGAATGACAATCAGCATGCAATGCAAATATTTCTTTCAATGACAAGCAAATCCTGAGATATAGAAAGACTAGTTCCTATTAACAAATGGAGTCAAAATAAATGAGTTACAGCTTTACAAAAGTTAAACTAGATTGATTTATCCACAATTTAAGTGTTGTCTAAACTAAACAAGATTACAGTACAAGCAGTCAAATGGATTATACAATAAGAACAATATTTCACAGTTAAATCAAATGCTTATAGACGACGAATAAATGAAACAACTATTAACAATTACTCGAAATGCTTGAAGAAAATGAATCAAATTATGTATGCAAGGTCTACAAGTTATTAACAATGTGATTCTTACCCAACAGATTTAAAGATGCCACCAAATGAGATTAGATGCTTGCAATAAACTGAAATGTGAAAGTGCTTGTAAAACAAAGTCTTGAACAGCAAGGCAAGTATTTGAAAATTGCTTAAAAAATGAAACCTTGAACAGCAAGGCAACTTGAACTAAAAACAGTAAGCAAATGTTGGTGGGACGTTTTGCAATGTCTCTTGGTTCTTTTTAGGTAAATTTTATTAAAGTTGAAGCCTTTGATTAGGTTTTAGATCCGGTGGTGTGACTACCCCAACTTCGTATCCTTCAAATCAAAGAGGGAGTGTTGGGCTCTCAACAAAGTGGAAACAAGTCCACCCGTAGATCCACAGGTCAAACCCCAGGTGCCTGGCGCTCAACAAGGAGGACACGAACGCCGTGAGACCCCCAACGGTCTCTCACTCCCCGTAGCTTCCAAAGTCAGTCGTTTTTAGTTGAAGAGAAAAATAGTGAAGTGGATGCCTATTACTAAAACTTATTCAACCACCTGTCGTTTCTCAGAAGACCCCAGAGGGCGATGACTGAGTAGAGGAGGAGGGGCCAAATAAGTTGGTTAATTTCCAATTTGTAAAAGCAAGTATAGAAAGTAAATTACACACCGATTTACAATAAGTAAAGTGCAGCAAGTAAATTACAATTTAAACAATCAACAGAGTCAACTTGTGCTTTATCCCTTATGGGAGGTGCCGGTACTTGATCTCTAGACAATAGAATAAATTTGCTTTACAGAAACTTAAAGATTTGCAGGAAAGAAATGTGAGCTAATTAGATTTCCTAAAGCCCCTAAGCCTTTCCGCTTTTCATACCCTTCATCCGAGTTCCCTAAAGGGCCCTAAAGGGAGATAACAGAGGGCAGAGGATACACAGAGAGTTTAGGTTGTATATTCCTTCAAAACAGTAAACTAAATGACAGAAAAGTAAAGATCTAACTTAAATGCTTTGTTTGGAAAAGAAATGCGTGGAAAGTAAACCAATCTAAGCCAAATATACTAACCACACATCAATCTCCCTAAAGGAGAAGGTGGGTAAAAACTGGCAAAATTCTTAGATCTACTTGAAAATGAAACCACAACTAGTGATCTACTTCCTACTTAGATACAATAGATTACAAATCACTTTGAAAGCTTTTAGAGAATACCCACGAGGAGACTCTCCCGGGGCTTACAAAATAATAAGAAAAAATGAGAAAAGATGAGGGTTTGAACCCCTTTTGAAGTGGCTGAAAGTTGAGGCATTTTGGTGCGATTCGAGCAGAGTTTCCTATGTAAAACCTGCTAAAACTAGCAAGGAAAAGCTCGCTGGAAAATGACAGGAAACTCCAACAAACTAGTTAAAATGATAGTTTCCAAAAAACTAGAAACTAAGGCAAATATCTGGGTGAAAAAATCACTGAAAAAAGAAGTTTAGAGGGCTGCAAAATGCATTTCTAGCCACCTAAAACCCTGCAAAATATCAGATTTATAATTGATAAATATAGATCTAGTGCTTAGTCTTGAAGACCCTCCTTCAAACCCTCGGATCTGCAAAAACAAACATGAGAAAAATCTACATAATACAAGCAAGAGGTGAGTAACCCCAATGGATCTACAAAAACCTTTGTAGATCTAAATTAAACTACTCACAAACAATAGCAAATAACCATTCACTATTAGGCCCAACTATAGCAAGATTCAATACAATGAGAGCCTCTAGGGCTTGAGCAAAGCTTGAGAAAAACATGAGAGAAGAAGAGGAGAGAATTTGGTAGCATAACCTTAGCATGAGAAAATAGTGTGGAGTGAGGGAGAGGAGCCCTCCTTATATAGGAAAAATACAAAAACCCCTTGGATCCAAAACACCTTTGAGAAACCACCTTGTATTAGGGTTTTAGTTTTTCCTTTGACTTGAGCTTGCTCTCCTCCAATAAGAAACAAGGGCGCCTCCCTTTGGTGGAGTTAAAATAATAATAAAAAAAGAAAATTAGGGTTGGAACCTCCCCTTGGTTGACTTTTTTAGGCTTGACATTTTTCCTTTGGGAGTGGTTTCTTCCCACATGTGGGCCCCTTCACACTAGCGTCCCCCCTCTTAAGTGGGTTTCCACCTTGTGTGAACCCCCTTTGACTTAAATTTTTATTCTTCCTAAGTAAACTTGGAAAAAATAAGAGGGGCGCCCCACTTTAGAGATCAAAAAAATTATTTTGACTATGGGGGAGGGTTTTACTCAAAAATAAAAATTGACTATGGTTAGCCAACCCCCAAACTTAATTACCATGGCCTTGTTTGATTTTTTCCTTTAAAATCATATAATTTAATTTTTCACCCAAAGAAATTAAATTAATTCCCTAGGAAAAATACTTTGTCTTAACCAAAATTGGTCTAACTTCCTAACCCCTTGTCAGAATGACATGGGACTTAAACCTATGGCTTGGGGGTTGTCATAGCATCTTTATTTGCATTCATAACCCCTATTACAAAATGCCAAGGATCAAGAAAATAAATTTTTACATCAAAACTTAATTAATTAACCACCCAATGTTAAAATTAATTAATTAGGAAAAAATAAAAATAAAACTAAAATACTAACGAAATTCCGTAAGACTACAAGATATGGCTAGCATGGTCATGGACAACAACTTGAAACCCTAGCCACCTCATGGACTTGATTATCAGAATGCCAATTCACCACTTTGGAGGATTGGTGAGTGAAAAACCCAACCAATTAAAATTGTTAAATAACAAAATTAACTGGAAAGGAAAAAAACAGTCGGTGAAGAGGACTCCCCTGATAATAAAGTCCATGGTGACATCCTTAGAGGAATGACCCATGCTGACATATAAAATTACATTAGTTATCCCATGCAGGGGAGCGGACATTTTGTGTAGAAAAGGGGCAAAAATGCCCTATGAGTGAAAAATCCCTAGGATTTTTCATGGTACAAATTGTACAATATGTACATATGCAATGTACATAACATTGCCACCTAGTCGATATAGGTGGGCAACAAAGACGAAGCTCTTCAACTAACAATGGGTTTCAACAGCGAAATCTATCTGCCCTAATCACTTCAGGATAGATCATCCAAGTCTATCACTAGTTATTCATCGTATTCATCCATCTTCAACAATCCAGTATACAGAGAGATTTATTGCAGGTTTATATTTACAGCTGGGGTTTAGCTGGAAATCTCCAGATGTAATGTTCCCAAAAGTGACATGCATGCAAACCATAAAAATGACATGCATGCAAACCCTAAAAGTGAGATG
Organism: Pseudotsuga menziesii; assembly: GCA_001517045.1. Taxonomy (NCBI): domain Eukaryota; kingdom Viridiplantae; phylum Streptophyta; class Pinopsida; order Pinales; family Pinaceae; genus Pseudotsuga; species Pseudotsuga menziesii. Next base: position 215,342 of record LPNX010009785.1, on the reverse strand, counting down.
CATGCAAACCCTAAAAGTGATATGTATGCAAACCCTAAAAGTGACATGCATGACATCTAAGCATTATTTAATGATGCATGCACCCAATTAAGTCTCCATGCGCACGCATGCAAGTCAACTGCAAATTAGAAGTTAAAGTGACCTAATTAGGTCAAAAGTTAGGGTTTTCGCAATTGAAAGTTATAAAAGAAAGATAAAGTGAATGGAGACTTTACTTTTCAATTATTATTATTTTGGAGCTCTTGAGAAGTAGCGCAACGTGCGGCCACATCAGTTGGGGTTGGAGACGACGTCTTCAGCTAACGAGATTTCAACAGTGAGACATCTGCCCTAATCTCCTTCAGGATAAACCATCCAGGTTTGTCACCGTATCTATTGCATTCATCATTATCCAGTATTCCAGTACAAGTCCGAAGGTTATTGTAGATTCATCCGTACAGCTGGGGGCATTTAGCTAGGAAACCCTAAGTCATTCACCAGGACTCTGAATCACCATATTTCTTCCGCTTGCAGCCTGCATCCTCACTGATAGGATCACTCTACTGCATTGGGTGATTATCAACTATCAGATTGTCCATCTGGGGCAGCTAGCAGCAGTTTACAGGGTTGTGGGGGCGTGAGCAGCAAACTTGGAGATCAATTCGCTAGGGCATCTGGAGAGGTCAAAACTCTTGCATGCTCCAGCCATCCTCTCCGGCACGGGCACGCCTTCCTTTCGACTTATTTCCAGCTGAAACTGACCATCCCTTCAGCAAAAACGTCACACTTGTTTGATTTAGCCATCTGGGGTATTGCAGCAGAAAACAAAGTCATTTCTTCATCAACTCAACTCATTTG
>LPNX010009785.1:186421-214452 GCA_001517045.1 Pseudotsuga menziesii | reverse complement strand
TATCAGTGGTAAGTGTTCATTCTATCCTGCAAACCCTAACCCTAATTTCAGCTATAAAATAGGGAAATTTTGCATGGCAGTTTACATGCCCGGCTGTTTCAGTAAATTTGCATAGAAATAGAAAATATCAAGATTTGGGATATTACAGTGGTATTAGAGCATGATCTTTGCCAGTTGTGGGCACATAGCAATTGAATAAAAATTCATGCATGCGTGTACATGCAAATGCATGTCAGTGATGTTGGTGAAGTGCATGTCAGAACAAAGCTTTTTCTTTGCCAGCTTGTGAGAACATGAAGACAATGAGAAGGATCTTGACTGGAAATTGGCAGAGGTTAGCAGTACTTCAACACTTGCCTCGATATCAGGAGTATCTGGCCTTGGGTGATGAGGTATGTGCAACATTGTCCTTTCAAGATTATTACACCATCAAGTTCGGCAGCCAGCCCAAGGATTTGGATGAGGATCTCCTTAAAGGGATAGTTGGGGAAGTGAAGGAAGATGGGATCATGTTCAGACGCTCTCTCTTGTCATATGACAGTTTGGACCATAAGGAATCAGAGATTGCACCCTTGAGTCTTCTGGATAAGCACAAGGTAGAAGAGAAGGCAGAAGAGGAACCTCAGTTAGATTCACAGGAACGAGTGGAGAGGCATGACACAGAGAGGATTGATTCTATACATGCCGAGCAGTATGGAGGTTATGAGCCACATCTTGTGGAGAGACCATTAATGGTTCAGGTTGTAGATGCAAATGTGTTGATGGGAGACATATTCTAGGGACTAGCCGATACTGACAAGGACGCAACCCTTATTTTTCGAATTGGGTATAGTACAGATGTGTGGGATACTAGTTCAGATGACACCAGTCGAGTGAGTGCCCAAGAGGATATCGCAACCTACACAGGATGCAGGACAGTTGTGACCCATGAGGGCATAAGTGGCACTCATGGTTTGAAGGGAGAGCCTTCAACAATGATTCTACATGAGCACTCAAAATTGCAGGTGAATGAGGAGAGATCTGACACAAAGGATTTGGATCAGGTATGGGATCACGAGTTGCCTTTGTGGTTTAGTGGTTTAACCATGGAGGAGGCAGTTGAGCACATCCCTTGTGGACCAGCCAACAAGGAAGTGTATCCATACACAGATTGGGTAGACAGGTATATGACGGAGATGGAGACACCGAGGTTTACAGGCTCGGTTGACATAAGTGGAGTTGCTATGGAGGAGAGGGCCAACCTCCTCTTCTAGGAGTTTTTTCGAGGGATGCTTAGGTTTGGAGGCATGAACAAGCAATCTTCTGAGGAGTTTGTGCAACTTATGATTGCTTGGCTCTTTAAGGGCATTCAGATGGATTTTGGTATCAATCAAAGGGTTGTTTGGGATCCCAGTATCAAGAGGTCAATTCATGATTGGGTGGCAAGGAGGCATGAGGTGATCCAGTGGTTTATATGGGATCCTGGTATTGGTGTCCAGATGCATTTTTTAGTTGACAGTTGTCGATTGCTTGAGGACAAGCAATCTTTGGCGAGAGAGGACTGTAATGTTCCCAAAAGTGACATGCATGCAAAACCTAAAAATGACATGCATGCAAACCCTAAAAGTGATATGCATGCAAACCCTAAAAGTGACATGCATAACATCTAAGCATTATTTAATGATGCATGCACCCAATTAAGTCTCCATGCACATGCATGCAAGTCAACTACAAATTAGAAGTTAAAGTGACCTAATTAGGTCAAACGTTAGGGTTTTCGCAGTTGAAAGTTATAAAAGAAAGATAAAGTGAATGGAGACTTTACTTTTGGATTATTATTATTTTGAAGCTCTTGAGAAGCAGCACAGTGTGCGGCCACAGCAGTTGGGGTTTGAGACGGCGTCTTCAGCTAACGAGATTTCAGCAGTGAGACATCTGCCCTAGACTCTTTCAGGATAAACCATCCAGGTTTGTCACCGTATCTATTGCATTCATCATTATCTAGTATTCCAGTACAAGTCCGGAGGTTATTGCAGATTCATCCGTACAGCTGGGGGCATTTAGCTGGGAAACCCTAAGTCATTCACCAGGACTCTGAATCACCATATTTCTTCCGCATGCATACTGCATCCTCACTGATAGGATCACTCTACTGCATTGGGTGATTATCAGCTATCAGATTGTCCATCCGGAGCAGCTAGCAGTAGTTTACAGGGTTGTGGAGACGTGAGCAGCAAACTGGGAGATCAATTTGCTAGGGCATCTGGAGAGGTCAAAACTCTTGCATGCTCCGGCCATCTTCTCCGGCACGGGCACACCTTCCTTCCGACTTATTTCCAGCTAAAACTGACCATCCCTTCAGCGAAAACGTCACACTTGTTTGATTCAGCCATCCAGGGTATTGCAGCAGAAAACAAGGTCATTTCTTCATCAGCTCAACTCATCTTGCATGCGTATTCTCTCTGGAGCATATTTAGCCGGCTTATCAGTGGTAAGTGTTCATTCTATCGTGCAAACCCTAACCCTAATTTCAGCTATAAAATAGGGAAATTTGCATGGCAGTCTACATGCCCGGCTGTTTCAGTAAATTTGCATAGAAATAGAAAATATCAGGATTTGGGATATTACACCAAAGTAATTCGTTGGGCCATAGAATCTCAAAAGCATGTCATCATTATCCTTCTCAGCAAGCTACCCACACTCCACTGAGTGATTGTTAGGTCATTGTTTGCATATCCGAAGGAGCCAACAGCAGATTTATAGAAGAAGGGGGACGTCATCCTCCAGTGCAAAACAATTCGCTAGCTGCCTCAGGGAAAGCAAAACTTCTACATGCGACCACCATTCTCTCCGGCAGGTGAAGACCAAAACCCCGGCAAAGTTTCAGCAGTATCGAGCACCTCCTCCTCCAAAAACGTCATTATCTTCCTGAAGAGGGCACACATGTAGCTAGGCGTCAAACTGAGGAAAGCAACACTATATTCCGGCACACCTTGCATGCAGCATATCTCTGGAGTACTATCAGCTTATTTATCAGTGGTATGTGTACATCTGTTTACTGAAAATCTTTACCCTATAATCTCTCCAGATTAGCTATATTTTAGGGCCATTTGGCATGGCAACTTTGCATGCACTCTTTATTCAGCTTTTTGCACATCATTGAGTTATGAACAACAACTTAGTAGCAAAGATCCGTAGAATATCAATTTGGGATATTACACTAATGGTGATGTTGTACTTAGCAATTAATGATCACCTAGCCCAAAGTTTGTCCCTCGCAATTTACCCCTTTAACCCTCAGTTTCATCATTTAAGAGTTATGAGGGGTGGTCAGTTGATCCCATCCTTATTTTCTTGGATTCCTTGCCTCTATAACTGCTTTCCCTATTCTTGGCACCTGTTTGACCCAGTCAAACCTGTCGCCACAAAAGCTAGCACTGCTGAAGTGCAAGGTCCTCACTAGGGTGTAACTAAGTGTAACTATGGAAGTAATGCCACTATTGCCTTAAGCAAATAACTCCCTTCACTTTACTGACTTAAGGAGTCACAAGGGGGCATCCCTATAGGCAACTAAGTTCAAGAGAGACAGCAAATAACTTGGATTAAGGATGAATTTATGGTTATGACTTAGAAAGATTCAATGCGTTAGAAAGTGATAGTAAAATAACTAACTCAAATGTTGATTCAAAGATCCATAAGCTAATGACCATTGCTTGCATATGAGATATGACCATTAAATGTAAACAACCAAAACCATAAGTAGATTTGCCAAGAGAAATGAGAACTTGTTGCAACCAACTGTTGATCAATAACCATACAATTAGAAGTGAAATGAATCGCTTAAAGTGTATCCCATTAACAACATTGATCAAAGTAGCATTTGTTGCTATAGTGTATGATAAATGATGCTCAGATCTCATGCATGCAGGTGGCCTTTGGCTCTGGTGGCCCTAGTCTACCCAATGATGATATAATATTGATGCCCTATATCTTCTTTATATGGCATCAGTCCACAGCTGATTCCCTGACTGTCAGTGCCTGCTCAAACCTATGGGAATCATATAGGTTAGCGGGCTGGTCCTCAATGCTTTAAGCAGAAGAGGACATTACAATCCTCCCAGCTCGAATTTGCTTGTCCTCAAGCAACTGTAAAGCTGGGTGCTGTAATACCTGTTCTCCCTCCCAAGTGGCCTCCTCTATAGGCAGATCTCTCCACTGAACCAAGTAGTCTCTGATGATTTTGCTCCTCAGTTTCTACTCTCGCACCTTTAGGATGCGCTCAGGAATCAGAATCAATTGCCCCTCATCATCAGGGGGGGCAGCTCGGAAGAAGTAACAATCTGCTGAATGACTGCCTTCTTGAGGTTGGAGACATGAAATACGTTGTGAATCTTGCTTTCTGCAGGTAGTTCTAGCTCATATGCTATCTCTCCAACCTTTCAAATTATCTTGTATGGACCATAGAAGCAAGGTTCGAGTTTTTCCACTCCTTCCTTTTTAAGAGATGACTGTCGGTAAGGTTGGAGGCGTAAATAAACGAAGTCTCCTACCCCAAAACTGCGCTCAAATCCCCTATCTGGAGGTCGACCTGCTGGACAGTCGTCGAATACTGCTTTGTGCTTCTGCAATAAGGCCTCTATATCTGCTGGATGTTGTGTGGCCTTATCTGGTGGTTTCCTGAAGGTAACAAAACACTCTGTTGCCCACTCAATATCTCCCTGTCGGAATATTGCCTCCATCTTGTGTGATGTCACTGCTGTGGGAGGGTAGGTATTCATCCCTCTCAATACTACCTTCTGTCCATCTGCTCCTATGAACTCCATCTCCATGGTCTGGTAGTTCGTGGAATACTTCCCTAGGGAATACATCCACTAAACTCATAATACCACCTTCACGTCAGGTACATCTACCACATAGAATGTCTCTATCACTATATAATTCCCAAGTGTTACTTTTAATTGAGGAATCCTCTGACTACACTCCATGGTGTGACTTGCTACAGCTATTGAAAACCCATCAAAACTCTTAGTCTGAATGTCTCTCCTTTTAACCCATGCAGCATCAATAAAGTTGTGGGATGCCCCACCATCTATCAGCACTCCCACTCTGTGGCCCTGTACGGTACCTCTGATAATCATCATCCTCCCCATTGTCGAAATAGGCCTCTATGTAGTAAGCCTTTCCCTTCCCTGAACATTTGTGACCTGGTACCCATGGTTCCTGGCAAGTGAAACATAATTTTTTTCTTCTAAGGTCCTGTCGGGTATCATTGTCCATCCACTCTTTCTTGGGCCATTCTTTTTGGACGGGTTTCCTCTCTTCATCTTCGATAGGGAAATTGGTTTTGGGAGGAAGCCTAATTTTGGGTACTGCATCCTGCAAGTCTCTAGTGCGTCTGATGGCATCTGCTAGGGTGGTGGGCCTGTAAGACTTGACCCATCCCCATAAGGGTTCAGTGAGAGCCTCAGTGAATAACATAATCAACCTGCTCTCTAATATATCTGTCTTCATGACTGCTATCCTCTGAAACTCCGAAATAAATGCATCTACACTACCTGTCTGCTTGAGCTGTGCCAGCTCTCTAAAGTGTACCTCAGGGTCCTTTCGATCAAACTGCTCAATGAGCCTCTGTGTAAAATCTGGGTACGATGTGATGGTATTGTGACCCAGTGTCACTAACCTGTGGTACAACCACTCATGTGCTTCTTCGTCCAAATGCAAAGTAGCCAATTTAATGGCATCTGTCTCAATCATGGGGTTGAGCTAGAAGTATGTATCCAACTTCTGCACCCAATTCCGGCCTGGGCCACCCCAGGTGCCCTCAAAGGTAGGGATAGTCAGTTTCCCTACAGTGCGCTGTAACTCATAGTTCTGGGTGAATGGCCTATCATAAGCTTTGGGTTTGTTCTTACTTTTAAAGTGGCAAAAGTCAGTGAAGGTCATGGCTGAATGGAAGTCCTCTCCTAAAGCTCTATATTCTCTCAAATAGGCACTCATGGATTCTTCTGGTTCTGCTTATGCTAGAGGCACTGCAGCTGGACTATCTAAGAATTGAGGCATGATGGGTCGGAAAGGCTTGTATATATGGGGATGGCTCTGCATGTTGGTATGTAAGTGCTCCCTACTACTGCTGGTGGATACCCTATCACTATTGGAAAAGAAGGGACTGTTTAGGGTGGGCCCATTTTTCTCAGTCATTTGCCTGAAGGTACTCATCATTTCTTTTTGCCCAGTAGTGAGTTCTTTTATGGGTGATATAAGACTGTTGAAAATTGTTTTATCATCCTTGACCATTGTTTCTTTGCCCTTTCCAAACTGATACTCTTTGTTTCCCAAATCTATGTTCTCTAACTCCTCTTCTCTGTCTCTACACCTCTGTCTCCGGTAAGTAACGCTGTATGGGTCTTCTAAATTCATTTATAATTTTGCATGCCCACAGCTGGCAAGGAAAATAGCTCTGATATCACTGTAATATCCCAGATGCAGATATTCCCCTGTTTTCAATACCAGGGCTTGCTTAAGCCTCCCGATTTACAATAATATTGAAATGAACTTGCATGTAAAGTGCCGGGCAAATGGCCCTATTTTATAGCTAACTAGGGCAAATAATTTTATGGTGACAGATCAACATTTACCACTGATAATCCGGCCGATATTGCTCCAGAGATAATACGCATGCATCGAGAACTGATCTGGTGAAGAACTGGTGCTTCTTGCCTCCGGTGTTACCCCAGCAGCACAAACCCCTCAATCAGCTAAAGATGACGTTTTCAGTGAAGGACTTGTCTGATGCATATGAGAATTTGTAGGAATGAAAGTCTTCCCTTGCTGGAGAGATTGCCTGAAGCATGCAGAAGTTCTGAGCACTCTAAGCAAGCTAGCGAATTGATTTGATGGTTTAGCTGTTCATGCCCCCAGCTACACAAATCTGATGAGAACTGCTCCGGGTGAGCAAAATAGAAGCTGATAATCTCCTGGTACTGAAGGATGATACTGATGATGAGAATGGTGCCAGTATTTTGATGGTAAACGGAGATTTGAGGACCCAGCGAATGCTTTGGGGTTTTCCAAGTAAAAACCCCCTACGGCTGCACACGTGTCCCTGCAAACAATCTTTTGATGGGTACCAGATAACTGTATATGGATGAATAAGATGAAGAGCGGATGGTGGACCTGGATGGTCTACCCTGAAGGAGACTAGGGTAGATATTTCACTACCAAAACCTCGTTAGTTGAAGACGTCGTTTTCAACCCCAACTGTCGTGGTCGCACGTTGTGCTACTACTCAAAAAGCTCCAAATCAATAATAATCATAAGTGTGTTTGTCCAATCACTTTACCTCTCTTTTGTAACCTCCAACTGCGAATAACCTAACTTTGACCTAATTAGGTCACTTTAACTTCTAATTTGCAGTTGACTTGCATGCAGATGCATGGAGACTCAATCGGGTGCATGCATCATGAAATAATGCTCAGATCTCATGCATGCAAGTTGCTTTTTGCTCTGGTGGCCCCCGTCTACCCAATGATGATATAATATTGATGCCCTAGATCTTCTTTATATGGCATCAATCCACAACTGATTCCCTGACTGTCAGTGCCCGCTCGAACCTATGGGAATCGTATAGGTTAGTGGGCTAGTCCTCAATGCTTTAAGCAGAAGAGGACATTACATAGTAAAAATTAGTTTTCAGATTTGTTAGGTGCGATGTATGTCATGAACCATGTAGAAACAACCCAAGAGTTGAAAACATATTAGACCAAATTGTTTACGAGTGTTGAAAATGATCAAGTGAAGATAACTCAAAAACTATTAACTGTTTGGACCATAAAGATATGTGAAGTAAGTTTAATTAAGAGCTAAAGTAAAACAGAAAAATAACATTCATCTTAAGTTAATTCTGTTTGTGACCAATATTACCCCCCAAATTGCACTTGGATGGACTTGCAGTTGAGTTGCCAAAGATTGAACAATTACTTGTCCAAAATTCAAAGTTCAGAAGTCTAGCTGGCCATTCTGGCACCATTTCTTTTCATTCATGCACCATACTCTCATTAGGGAATTGTAATAAAATGGCATAGCATGACGACTTTTTGTAAAAGGCTTGGCCTTCCTAGGACTTGGTCATCAGTAAATTATTCTAGAGTAGTTTTTCCTTGTTAATTATATTTTTTTTCAGCGACCTGTAATTTTCAAGTTTTTCACTCAATCCTCAAAAGCTTGAGTAATTGTCCCGGTGGTTAGGGCTTTAGGGGGTTATTTAAGCCTAGTGTCTAATGTATATTACCATGCTAATCCTTATTTTAGAGTCTTATGGACATGCGTTAAGTCTGCCTTAGGATTTTTTTATTTTCTGTCAATAAAAAAATTTCCCACAAAAACGGGATATTTTAATTGTAAAAGTTGAATAAGTTAAAGAAGTGGTACTATGAGACGTAATATGCCATGGGGGTCCTTGTTTTCTAACTCAGAGCACCCACTTTACCTTTATACCAACTTTGAGAATGAAATTAATGATTTTTAATCACTTAATTTCATTTTGTCTCGAAAAAATGAATAAAAAGCCAAATAAATGAGAAAACCAGCATCCCATAAATCAAGGAAACATGTCAGGGACATGTTTTAGTCTGTCATTCAATCTTCTGCAGTGGTGGAACCCTGATTGAGAGTTCAAGTGAAGCTTGGAGTTAACTCGTGATCAAATTTGTGGTTGAGATCTTCAAGATGAGGGGACGCATTTCTCCATGAGAAGGGTGCATTCCTTTTGCAGTGGTGGCACAGGATGAAGGGATGGGTGACCAACCTCATGTGAGGTGTCACCCATCTCCCTTAGTTAACTCCAAGACTCTCTCAATCCATCCTCTGTTAACTCAGCTCTCTCCTACACTTGGCAATTCACCCTCTTTGGCCAATGCACCCTCTTTTGGCTAGTTAAGCAAGATCTTCTCCCATTCTCCAAATGGTTGGAGTGTGAAACTTCTGCTAAAGATCTGAGCTTATTGTAATACGGTTGTTGATGAATAGAAATACTTTGGAGGTCCATGGTGTGTAACTTCTTTGTGTGTGGATCCATTGTCTTAGTATGAGGTAACTGTGTTGCTATTTTACTTTGCTTCTTGTGGCTATTAATCTGGCCTTTTGGAAAGTCGCTATCAACTCATAGGGTAAATGATTTGAGTTCAATTTCATTTATTTGTTTTTCTATGCTTATAGATTTAGAAAATACATGTTATATCCAATTGTATTGCATGTTTTTCTAACCTCTTGTGTAGGAAGTACCAGATCTAATCCCCTTTTTTCAAGTTTTATTAGCCATGCAGGGTTCCTAATCTGAAGAGGTGGTTGAGCTCAACTGTGTCCTCCATGTTTTTCATCATTTATAAGACGACGTAGTCCCTCTGCTTCCCACCAGTATCCTCCATAGATTAGAACATTCAAGCTTGGGCTCTTTCTTCTAACTCTCCCTCTTTCACTTTTATTCAATCTTTCTTGGTTACCATTTTGCATGCTTAAGTAAAGTAGATTCATTTCAAGAATATCAAAAGCTAGTTTGTTCTTGTTAGAGATATGTGTATATCGGGATGTCCTCCATGTAGTTATGCCTAGCATGGAGGTACATTATGAGTATAGGAAGGAGCTTGGAGTGCGAGATACATTCTGCCAATAGTCATGAATTCAGTGATTGAAGACATACAGAGGTTCAATGAATTCTTCTTGTTGCCAACTTATTTGTACCATAGTTGGATTAGCTGAGGAGCTGCCATTTGACAAACATGATAAATGTTTGTTTCCAGTGTATCAGATGATCCACCTTTGTGCCTAGCCAGTTTTGGCTAGTCAGTTTTTGTTTTGAATAATTATGACCTTGGCCCCGCGGGATTTGTAATAAAATGTGCTAGTAGGGTGTTTTTGAGTGGTTCGGTCTCCTAAGACGTAGAATTTCAACTAAGGTATTCCATGGAGTTTTTTGCCCTTGACAATTATGCTTTGCCTATAGCCAAGTATAATTGACGAGGTTTTCTCCCGCTTCCTCCAAAGCTGGAATGCCTGATTTTGAATTCTGGGCCTTGGGGGGTTATTAGAGCCCAACTGAGTATGTATAAACCTACTAGACATTATTAGAATAGACTATGGTCATGTCCTAAGTCACTAGGACCCTCAAAAAAAATTCCGAAAAAAATTTACCAGACGCGTCAAATTTTTTGTTTTTTGTTTTTTTAATTTTTTAATTTTTCCTAAGTTTTTAATTAAATTTTTCCATAATTTAAATGGAAAAATTCAATTTGTAATAAGTCAACCATCCGGGGTCCGTTTTCAGTGATTGAAGACTCTAACCTTAAGCCAAAAATCATTCATGATCAGCCAGCCAGCTAGCTCCAAGTTTCAGATCATCATTCAGCCACATAACTCATAATTTCTCAAAAAAGTCAGTTCTGGAGAAATTATTGATTAAATAATAAAAATGATTATTTTGGAGAAAATCCAAATCTCTCCAAATTAATCCGAATTAAATCAATAATTTCTCCAGAACTGAAGTCAACAATCAATAATTTCTGCATTCTCTTTTAGTGGCAGCCAAATACTATGTTTGAAAGTAGCTCATGGTTGGTATCGTCTTGTTGATAACGCATGAGTTTATGGAGCAGCGGATCCCGCAGTATTTGGCAATTGAATACATTGATTGTTGACTTCATTACCTGGCAACAGTTTATTGATAGCACAATTCGTTGATTTTTGGAGCAATGTCCCATAGACAGTCGGTTGCACGAATTCAATGTGAGAGAAATGGCAGTCAATCAAGGGTATATTCGTTGCTACGTGGAGAGTCTATTTGGATCTACACATTTTATGCAGTCGATTGCTTGGAGTTATGTGGACAGAGAATTGGACTCTCGATTGGGTATCTAACAATTACATAAACTTTCAAACTATAAGTTAACAATGGATCTATTTAGTTAAGTGGTAGTTCACTTATGATGAAATAAAGTTTCCTTAGACATTAGTTGAGGAAAGTGGATCTTATTCATTTTTTCTTATTTCTTTTATTATTTTATTTTATTTTACTTTTTGAAAATAAAAGTGACAAAAGCCTTTTGGGCCTACAAAAGAAGCAAGTCTTCTTCTTTGTAAAGATGGAAAAACTAGGAGGATTTTTCCCCAAGGCTTAATAGAAAAATATCGTTTTGGGTTTTATGATTGTTTAATTGAGTGCTCTCTATGGTGTGTGGCATTAACTTGTGTGAATGAGCGTTTGTTCCTAGACACCTTCTTTCTTTTATGTTCACATTGGAGACCATAAACAAATGCTACCATCATATTGGAAGGTGGAAATCCTAGCAGTGGCTTTCTTTTTCCCTTTGTGAGCATGCATACACGAGTGTTGATGTTTACATTTTATCAAGTTTGATTGTGTAGCATCTCCTTTGTATGCATAGCGCATCTTCCGCAATTAGGAGGAAGAAGATCTAGTAGTTGCGCCATTGACACAAGGCCCTCATGGGTTCTCCTTTGACTCCATTTCTCCCTTTAGGTATACCGGCACTGGTCCATTAGTGAGTCTGATCTTTCCCTCTTTCCATCAACCATTCAAAATATTTTTATGCTACAACCATTTCTCTAAGGCAGCCTCTTCTATTCACCTTGTCCGCCATTGTTTCATGCCTTAGTGATCTTAACCTTAGGGAAGCCCCCCTTGAGTTGGAGATGAGCCAACCTAAAGCAAGGAAGAGAGGACCGAGGTGGCAGTGGTTGCTCTTTTCGTAGTTGCCATCAGGTCGGTGTGCCTAATTTTGGGCTTTGACACACACACGCCAGTCAAGAGCAGCAACACTTTTCAATATTAATATTCAAACCATACTCAACGGGAGTTGGATCCAACCCTTTCTCTTCATCCTTCTTTTCTTCCAACCTTAGACCAAGAAAAGGCAAAGGCCTTTCCCTACCCCTCTCCCTCTTATAGATTTGGACTAGGGGTCTGTTGATCTTATTTATTTGCTCTAAAGGGCTAATGTGGCATATACTAACAGGATCATCCTAACTATTATCCTCCATATCAAATAGGATTCTACCAAAGGTTTCATCAAAATCATCAGTGAAGTTAAACTTCTTTGGTGAATCTTCTTCTTCATTCTCTTCATGAGGATAGTAATCAAGGTCCTCCCACCCTAGTTCTCTAGTCCAATTAATTGCATTGGGATCGGGTGGTGCTTGACCCACGGGATTTTTCCTTAAGTCATCATTCATGGGTCTCTTTTGAGTGTTCCAATAAGGTTCAGGTCCATACTGATTCCTATACCTATCGAACTGCCTACCCCTAGCTAGGTCCCTTGTGATCATAGCCAAATTTTTTACCATCTCTTGCATGTTTTCCATCATATCAACCGGTTCCTTGGATGGTTCTTTAACTTTCTTAGTTCGTGACTCTGTCCTAGATGACAATGGACCATAGGAGTCGAAAATGTTTTGCTTGCCCATAAACACAACATTTGCTTCAGCCTTTTGTGGATTGTCTTGGGCAATTTTCAGGTCAGTCAGATTCTTCTCTTTTAAGTGGTAACCAAGACATCCACAAAAGAGTTTAGGTAATGAATTAGGAGTGCTTGGTCTTTAGGTCTGATAGTGTCAGATACACTCGCTACAGTTCTACCAAAACTAAGGTTAAACTCTTAGACGGTTTCATTTTCCTTCTTTCTGATTTCAAAGAGATGATTCAAAAGGAATCTACCATCCAATTATGTTGACCATTGACCCTATAGGATAGTAACAAAAGCGTCATAACCCCCTATAGATGAAGGAGGCAACCTATCAAACCATCTACGGGCTTCACCTTCTAATGGAAACAAAAGGCCCCTCATGTACACATCCTCCTCCTCAGCACCATAAGCTTCCATGTGTGACCACACGGCATTTATATGGTCTTCGATGGTGGTTGCGCAATTGCCAAAAAATTTAGGAACTCTCGAAATATTTATCTAGTATATCATGGGGTGACCCAGCTATTTGGGAAAAGTCAAAAGGCGAGGCCTTAGCGTTATTGCCAAAGTTTCATGGTCGGTTTGTGTTTGTGGTCGTGTGAGCCATTGAGATAGTTTGGGAGACTAGAATAGAAGAAGAGACTTGATTAGATAAAGGATCTGGATTTATTGGTGTAGAATTCAAACTAGTTGAAGGAGAACCTCGGAGATGATTAGGAAACCCAATGGAATTAGCAATTTTCCAAAAGAAAGTTGTGGACTATGCTTTTGGATCTTTAAAACCTAGGTTCCTTTTGTAAGTAAGAGGACTTCCTTCAACTAAATTGGACCGACTTCTAAGATCATAAGGATGGGTCTGGGATCGCTCCTCAGAGGAGTCGCCAGGTGAGAAACTAAATGAACTCACCGAAAGATACGTCGTTGGGGAAGTATGATGCGAGAGAGAAACAAGTGAATGTAAAATTATGCAAAGGGAAATCCATTGACTTGACTTAAGCCAGATGCGATATGATTCGGAAGATAAGAGTGAAGCATTACTCGCAGACACCAGAAGTAAGCCTCTACCTCCCCGACAACGATGCCAAAAGATGTTATCACACAAAGTGTAGCTACCAACTAGAGATATCCTATCTGAGGCGGTAGAGGTAAGGTAGCTAATCGGTGACACCGCAAGGGCCTCTTCCACTACGGGTAAAGGGTAGTTGTCACACCAGACGGGATCTTGTCACTTTAGATCAATCCGAAGAATGATCAATGGGGAGACCCTACCATCCTATTGTTAGTTTTTATAACTCAGTTGGTCATTCTCCGTGATTTTGATGTCACATGGGGAGGACATAAGTTGTATTTTCCTAGGCAACTTATTTAATGTAAAGTGACTTTATGTTTTAAAAGTGAGTTTGTACTTTATCATTAAAGTGAGATTTAAGTTGTGAGGCCCAAATATTTAATGTGCACTTTATTAAATAAAAGGGAGTTTATATTGTGCAAATAATGAGAATCCTAGGATCTAATCAATCTCATCCTTTGATTAGATAGTTATGGTAGTTAGGATTAGGGTTTCAATAAAATAAAGTATAAAAGAATGTCTAGGGAAAAGAGAGAAATCATCAAGAGAGAAGAAGACAAGTGAGAGAGATAAATTAAATCTTGAAGGAGATTTCTGATTTGTGAGGAACTTCTGATTTCTCTTGATTTGATCATCAAGACAAATTTCGAGATGATTGCCAAGAAATTCTTGTAGCATTCGTTGGACCGTACAGCCATCATTGCAGACTGTACAAGCACAAAAAACGAGGTTGATTGCAGGCACAATTTTCGAGATAGTTGAGGTCAAGTTTGGCACAAATTTCGAGATTGTTTTTTGCATTTAATGTTAGGCAAAATCCGTACAGTCCGTACTTGGCACAAATCCTGAGAAAATTGGTGTGTACAATTCGCACGTGTGGGTTGACTGTGAGTATATTTGGCACATTTTCCAATGCAAATTTACAGATGAGTGGGGTTTCTAAAATTGTTTTGGTGTTGTAGAAGAAATTCTGAGTTGTTGAATTTCTGATTTTCTCTCTCGTAAATAAGATTCTTTCTCTAGGTTTTCCTATGGTGAGGGTTTGCCCTGGGCTTGGCCCTAAATTTCGGTATTGTCATACTTACCTTCAGTTAATTTTGAGTGCATTGGTGTTTATACTCAAACCATCAGATAAAGTTATTTTATGAATTCTTAGTTCATAAAAGTTATAAATCATATTTGCAGTCAAAGTGTTTGATAAAAGTACAATAAGAAGTTTTTGTGATTTTTATCAAATTTCTTCCTGGTATAAGAGCGTGATTGTTGAAGAAGGTGTGTTAAGTTGTGTAGATACAGAACAGAAAAGGTTCAAGTCAAGGTCAGCTAAAGATTATCAGTTGAAGTCATGACGTCAGCAGGATTGCGATTTGAAGACAGGCTGGATGGGTTTGATAATTTCAGCACTTGGAAAGAGCGCATAACTGTATTGTTCAAAGAGTTGGAGCTATGGGATATTGTTGGTGCTTCTAAAACCATCACAGTTCCCAAAGATGTTGCTCTGAAGATTGCCTTTGATAAGAAAGATATCAAGGCACAAAGAATCTTTTTGGACTCCATAAAAGATCATGTGATACCTCACATCACAGGTAGGTCACATGCTTTTGATATTTGAAAAGATTTATGTACTCTATCAAAGTAAGAACCAGAACAAAAAGATGGTTCTCAAAGAAAAACTGACAAATACCAAGATGACCAATGTTGAGACAGTAACCACTTATCTACCCATTTTGAAAATGAATTTTCCTTGGCATCAGTACAGACTAGTACAGGTAGTTCGGTAGATTACCATGACACATGGATAGTTGACAGCGGGTCAACTAACCATATCACCGGGAAGTATGGAGTTTTTCAGATGATAGAAGAGATTGCTCTAGGACACTTTGTTGAAACAGATATTGGAAATCCTCAGACAAAGATAAGAGGAGTTGGAACTGTGAATTTCCAACTAGATCTGGGAGAAATTCTTGAAGTAAACAGGGTATTGTTTGTTCTAGGTATTAAAGCTAGCAGGCTTTCTATGTCATCATTGGAGGATGATGGGTATGGATTCTTTGTCAAGACAGGCTAGCCGCCAGATGTTTCTCTATCAAGAAGAGAACCTAGTCAGTACCATGGTTTTACTTGGGAATAGAAGAGACAGACTTTATTTTCTGTAGGGAGAGGTGATATTTACAAGTTCAGGTGGATGGTTATTTGAGACCGAATCTAAAGATGAGGCAAGTGCACAGATAATAACTTCAAATGAGGAGAGTTATACTGGCAGGAGACTCGGCCAGTATGAAGTTTGTGAGCAAATGCAGGGGTTTAGAGAGGATTCCCCTCACAATTCTTAGTTTAGAGTTGCTTTTCGACATAGATCTCCAATTCACATTCCAAAGCGAGAGGGAGTTGCTTCAGAGGACAGAGACCCAGGTGGTGGAGGTACAGGGATTGTCAAAAGGACCTCCCTCATTAAGAGGGAGTGTTAGTTTTTATAACTCAGTTGGTCCTTCCCCATGATTTTGATGTCACATGGGGCAGACATAAGTTGTATTTTCCTAGGCAACTTTTTTAATGTAAAGTGACTTTATGTTTTAAAAGTGAGTTTGTACTTTATCATTAAAGTGAAATTTAAGTTGTGAGGCCCAAATATTTAATATGCACTTTATTAAATAAAATTGAGTTTACATTGTGCAATTAATGAGAATCCTAGGATCTAATCAATCATATCCTTTGATTAGATAGTTATTGTAGTTAGGATTAGGGTTTCAATAAAATAAAGTATAAAAAAATGTCTAAGGAAAAGAGAGAGATCATCAAGAGAGAAGAAGACAAGTGAGAAAGAGAAATTAAATCTTGAAGAAGATTTCTGATTTGTGAGAGACTGATCATCAAGACAAATTGAAGGCACGATTCCCAAGAAATTCCTGTAACATTCATTGGACCATATAACCATCATTGCAGACCATACAAACACAAAAAACGAGGCAGATTGCAAGCACAGCTTTCGAGACAGTTGAGGTCAAGTTTGGCACGAATTTCGAGACTGTTTTATGCATTTAATGTTGGGCAGAATCCGTACAGTCCGTACCTGGCACAAATCCCGAGAAAATTGTTGTGTACAGTTTGCACGTGTGGATTAACTGTGAGTATATTTGGCACATTTTCCAATGCAAATTTACAAATGAGTGGGGTTTCTGAAATTGTTTTGGTGCTATAGAAGAAATTCTGAGTTGTTGAATTTCTGATTTTATCTCTCATAAATAAAATACTTTCTTTGCGTTTTCCTCTGGTGAGGGTTTTCCCTAGGCTTGGCCCTAAATTTTTGTATTGTCATACTTATCTTCAATTAATTTTGAGTGCATTGGTGTTTATGCTTTAACTATCAGATAAATTCATTTTATGAATTCTTAGTTCAGAAAAGTTATAAATCAGATTTGTAGTCAAAGTGTTTGATAAAAGTCCAATAAGAAGTTTTTGTGATTTTTATCAAATTTCTTCACCTATGAGGGCTAGCGCACCTACACAAGACACTCCTAGGGTTATGCAATGAATGAAAGAGGAGAAATAATGAGTAAGGAAGTCTAAATCTATAGAATAGATGCGGTATAGAAGGTTAGCGCAAAGTTGGGGAGGCTTAGCAAAAAGGAAAAATTACCCAACTTGATTGGAAAAGTACCACAAATAGTTTAGTAACGTAGAACTAGAGAGATCCAGCCAAACATAAGAAAACCCTAATGAGATCCACCTAGGGTTTATGCAAAAGTGGACAAAGTGAACCCAAAAGAGTAGATCGGGGTATCAAATGGATAGATCTAGTGGCTTTAAGGATAGCTCTGTGAAATTAAAGTGGGTTCAAGCATACACAACTGATAGATTTGAAAAATAGGCTACCCACCCAAGGAGGGCGCCCCACCTAGAGAGACTAGTGCTAGATCGTAGGGCAAATATAGTCGGATTTTTATGAAATTTGAGATCTAGGGTTTATTCAATAATCTCCAAGTGGGTTTTGATGGTTGTCATAAAAAACTCACTAAATCTATCAGATATACAAAACTAGGGTTTTAAATATGGAGGTTTGGTGGTGACAATTAGATTGAGCCCCGGAAAAATAAAATAAATGCAAACATACCTGGAAATACTTGCTACTAACCTTATATGACGATGATCTTGCCTCTAAGATCAAATACGAGCGTTTTCTTTGCCTCTCCAAGTGAAGTCGCTATCCCTCCAAGATCCCAAGCGCTTCCTCCTCTTGCAAAAGAGATCTACAATGTAAGAATCAATTTGCAGAAAAAGAGAGATCAAATAATGAAGAAAATGAATCAAAGAACATCAAGATGGCCGCAAGCCACAATAAAGATACTCCATAAATCAATGGCGACTTGAGAGAATGCTATGGAGCCCAGTCACAATACCGCCCCTACCCAAATCGCTTCCTTCAAAAAAAGGATGGTATGAAGAAAATAACTGACATTAATATGAAACTTTCCATTCACACATTTTGTCAAACACTTGAATATCTACGGTTTTTTATTAAAAATTTACTCATAAACTTGAAATAAAAACCACCACTTCAAGATCTTCTCAAATACTGAAGTATCAATCATACACACGAGACACAGATGTTTTGGTCAACATACCAGGAAAAACCCCAACTCCGGGGAAAACCCTAAAAAGAAGAAAAATTTTATTAAGAAGAATACTAAGAAATTTTCCATCTACACATGAATTAATTCCTTCAACCCTCGGTGACAAAATTCATCCAAACTGGAACAACAGCAAAATACCTCGATTTTTGTGCCCATTAACAGTGGTACGACCTTCGAACGTGTGTTGTACGGATGTACTTTTTGTTGTACTTTCCTGCCTCGAAAGTCATGCCACACGTGCCTGCAATTAATACAATTGTACAGCCTGGCCATCTGCAACAAATTCTACTGCACTGCCTCGGGATTTGTGCCCACACGTACTGCTGTACGAATTGCTTCAAACTACTATTGTACAATCCCCTTCAAGTTGCCTTGGGATTTGTGTTGCTCCTTGCCTTGGCAATTGTGCCACTGCTATAGGGCATTCCTTCTCTCTCCTCAATCTTCTTCTTCTCTCTCTCTTCATTAATGGTGTGTTCAATTTGTCCTCTCTTGTTTTATACTTTAAAAATTGTAACCATCTATCTTAACTACCTAATCTAGGGTTGAGATACATTTACAAAATCTAGGGCCATCATTTAATGCACTCACATTTAATAATTAATTCACTTTAATTATTAAATAAACTTTAAGTGAGACCCATTCTATAAAGTATGAAACACCAATTTTATTTATATAATTAAAGTGAATTAATTATGAGTGAGGACCTTCAGAGTTAATTTTTCAACACTCCCTCTTAACATGTAAGGTCCACAGCACCATCTCCATCTCTGACTCCTGAAACAACTCTCTCCTGCTCTGGAATCACTCTCGGATACAAGTGCTCAACTCCATACTGGAACTCTTAAGCCTGAGACTCGACCTGAGTCTCATCCACCTGCTCATCTACACCATCACTGGACTAGCTGAGTCTCCTGGCAGTGCTTTGGAGAGAGCCACTCTCCTCATCAAAAACAAGTCTATCAAATGCAACTCTCGCCTCATTCTCTGACTCTGACAGCCACCCACCTACTCCTGGACATACTATGTGCTCTCTCAAAACATAGCATGTCCCTACGATCTCCTAACAGAATGGTAGTACCAACTGGCTCATCTCTCCGATACAGGAAAACATGGCCAAACCTCACCATCATCCCATAACTTTCATCCTCAAATGAAAGTTTTTGACAACCCCAACCCGGTTTCAAGCTTGTTAGCTTCTCTACATAGTTTAATGCCCAAACCCTTGTATGCACAAATTTTTTAATAAAATTTGACTAAACTGAAACACATGGAATTCTTTTTCAAAATTTAACAATTCAGAAATTTTCTTTTCTAGATAAAAATTTCAAACTCAGAAATTTAAATCAGCCAAACACACATGAAAATAACACTGATATTTTTTACCAATGATCCAGGATAAAACCCTGAAGGGAAAACCTATTTCTGAGAGAGAGATTTATTATTTCTTCAGTAAAATACAGAAAATCAAACAACAATACTTGTCAATTTCCTTCTCGAAATCTGAACCCTTTATTGTTGTTTTCCTTGATTTCCGTGCAACCTTCACCTTGAAATTCTTGTCCATATTCTGCTTGTACGAACAGAATCAAAATTCTGTACTTCACCTCGAAATTTGTCCATGATATGGACAAATTCTGTCCATATCATGATCTTCAGGTACTACATTGTCAAGGAGGAATGTAGCCTCTACATTTATGGGAGGTGCATCTTCCTCATACACTTCTTCATGTTGACATTTTCTAGATCTCTTGAGAGCTGCTTCTTCATCGAATGTTACATCTCTACTGATTTCCATGTGATGGAATCCAGGAATGTAAATTCTGAATGCCTTGGATACTTCACAGTATTTAACAAATATCCCCTTCTTTTCGGAAAGGTCCAACTTGGTTCTTTTCTCTTTCGATATATGAACATATACTGGACAACCAAATATCTTGAGGTGACTTACCTCAGGCTTCTTTCCCGTGAACATCACTTCTGGAGTATTGAATCCAAGAGCACTGTGAGATATTCTATTATGTACATAGACAGCAGTTCTTGCTGCTTCTGCCCATAGATGCATTGGAAGATCTTGATCATATATCATTGTCTTCACTGCTTCCATGATGGTTTTGTTCTTTCTTTTTGCAACACCATTTTGTTGAGGATTGTAGGGAGTAGTTAGTTCCCTCTTGATTCCAGCATCTTTGCAAAAGGCTTCAAATTCTTTTGAAGTATACTCTCTGTCATTGTCTGATTGGAGTGTCTTTATTCTCTTGTCTGAAAGATTCTCTATCAAGGCTTTGAATTCCTTGAATTTCTTAAACACCTCGCTCTTTGCTTTCAAGAAGTATATCCATGTCTTTCTTGAATAGTCATCAATAAATGTTATATAATATTCAAAACCACTCAAAGATGTGGAGGACATTGGACCACAGACATCTGAATGAATCAGTTCCAACGTACCTTTAGTTTTTGTTTCACTCTTCGGAAATGGATTTTTGATATTCTTTCCTTCTGCACATCCTTTGCAAATGCCTTCATGGTTGATCTTCAAGTTTGGTAATCCCATCACTACTTTGTTCACATGGGGTAGGGCTTTGTAATTGATGTGGGCAAGCATTCTATGCCATAGTTTACTAGGGTTAGTGGACTCATGAACAAGGGTTGTTTCTGAATGTCCCTTGAGTTTATACATGCCTCCTTCTTCACCGATGACAATTGCATCTTCAATTGACTTTCCTTTAGGCCACATGAGTACTTGGCCATCTATGAATGCAAATCTGAATCCTTTCTTATCTAGGGCTGAGATAGAAAGTAAATTCTTCTTTAGACCTGGTACATATCAAACTTCCTTCATCTTCAGGGGATTTCCTGAATCAAGCTTGTAGCTTGCTTCACCGATTCCTTTGATTGGATATTGATAGTCATCTCCAAGAGATACTTTTTGAGGAGAGTTCTTTTCTTCAAGTTTTGATAGGGTTTTCTTTTGTCCCGTCGTGTGCTTTGAAGCACCACTATCAATAAGCCAAGTGTCTTCTCCAAGATTTACAGACCCAGAGAGTGCAGAGAATAGTACATACTCTTTTGCTTCTTCTTCTCTTGCTTGCTTTCTTCGAGCTCCTTCCTCTTTTTCTTCTTCATCCTCATCTTCAACTAGATGTGCATGATGTCTTTTGTTGTTGTAGTTCCTCTTCTTCTATTCTTGTCTCTTCAAAGGACAATTTCTGGCAATGTTTCCTATCTTATCACAATGAAAACATTGAAAGCTGGAGCAGTCTTTATTGGAGAGACTTTCTCTTGTCTTCTGGAACTTTCTGGGAGGTTGAGACTCCCTGTGGTTTCCCTTCTTGAAGTTGGGTTGACTTCTTCTTCTTTTGGTATGGGTGGCTAAGGATTGATCATCCTCCTTCAGTGGAGCTTCTCCATTTGCCACTCTAGTCTCCTCTTGAATACAGTCTTCCCATACCACATCAAACTTCATGCTTTCCTTCCTAGCACACATCATCTGGATGAATGACTCCCAGGGTCTAGTGAGACCATTAAGAGCAATCATAACCAATTCATCTTCATCAAGTTTGTCTCCAATGGCTTCTAATTGTTCCTTGAACTGGGAGACCCTTGTGAAGTAGTCCTGAATGGATTCTCCATGACTCATCTTGGTGCTCTTTAACTAAGCTCTTAGATTCATCTTTCTGTTGATGTTTCTTCCTTCATACATTCTTGCTAGGGCATCATACATTTCTTTTGGATTCTTCTTGGATGACACTTGAGAGATAAAGTGATTCTTGATGGAGTCAACAATAATCCTTTGTGCCCTAATCAAATCCTTTCTGTGCTTCTCCTTGGCTTCAGCCTCTTCAGGTTCTACAACTTCATCCTTGATATATTTCTCAAGATCATTCTCCTTGAGAATGAGTCTTGTTGTCCGTTGATTGCACACCAGCAGCAGAAATATTCCGAAAGCTGTCTCTTCACTTGAGAAAGTGGGAGAGGTGTGACCTTGGGGGCAAGCACAGAGCCAAGTACTGTCACCTACTCCTAGCTCCTCCGTTTAGGCTAACTCCTAACGAAGCTAAGGGGGGTAGTCCCTAACAAAGAGTTTCTATGGCTCAATGTGTTTAAGTTTAGTTTTAAAGTTCGAATGATGCGGATGGTTGTTGTTTAGGAGTTATTATGATGAAAGATGATTATAATTATGAAAATTTGAACAAGACAAAGGCAATCCACGTTGCTGCACTGGATTAAAAGATAAACAATATATCAAGAACTTGTTAAAAATAAAATTGCATTCACAGAAGATTTTATAAGCCAAAGACAAATGGTCTAGATTAATAACACAACGCATGAAGTGATAGACCAGTGCCTTATGGAGTCGAAGCTCTGCAATGCTTGAAAAATAACAAAGATACAAGTCTTGAAATAAAGTTAGTGGGTATGTTATGCGAGTGTACGTTTTAAATATTTTAATGGTCTTGTTTATTATGGCTTGAAAGAAGGTATCAGAGACCAACCGGGAAAGTGTTCAAAGTCATTTCATTCTAGACATGTCAGCCCGTCTAGTATCTTGGGCTAGTGTCCTGGAGGATTGACAAGCTAGTCGTGACTCTAAGACAACGGGGAGTTCCGGCGCCCTTACTGAGAATAGACTTGAATGCTTTCTACAACGTCGGTGCGTTGGTTATGGGTAAAATTTTATTATGTTGTTATTGCAATCTTAGCAAGTCCGTTCACCGTTCTGAGTACGAGCCCAACTATGAAAGTCGGCAGAGCATACTAGGTGAGGGATGGCAACGAAGTAAATTAATTAGAGGGGAATGTGAGTAGAAAGATTTTATTAAAAGAATTAATTAAAACCCTCCGACAAAGAGCGCTCTTGACTTTTTCTTATGACAAAAGTTCAAGAGTCTTATCTATTCTATATGCCTAAGTGCAAGGATGATGCAAAAATTAATATGCTCTCCGATAGAGAGTGCTCTTGACTTGGATTCCGGTAAGTTCAAAAGACTTAGAAATTAATTAAAATTAAAAAAAGCAAAGTACATAGAAAAACTGAAAAATTAGACAAACTCTCCGATAGAGAGCACTCTTGATCCACCTTACGGTGAGATTCAAGAGATTTTGGTTCTTTTTAAGTTTTGCAATATTATATCAAAAGAAAGTAAACAAAACTTGAACTAACTAAGCAATGAAATAGGAAACTTTTCTTTTTTCAACTTTTATGAACGCAAACTTCTAAATAATGAAACTACTCTTTCCTACTCTACTCTAGCAAATTATTATGCAAAACATGAAAATACAAGAGACGATACAAGCTTCCCCCAAATGGGGGAAGAGGGGTGTGGGAACCTTTATCCCACTTGCTTTTTATTATCTTTTTTACAATGCTTTCTTTGACTTTGCTTTTGCCTTCTCCTGAAAGAACAAGGTGAGAAAGGGAGGGAAAGAAGAGGGAAGTATTTTTTGTCTTTTTGCTCTTTGCTTGCTTCCTTGCTTGCCTTTAGCCTGTTGCCGCCTAATTCACACTTTAAGACACAGGAAAGTCACAACCTGCTATGTGTGTCCTTGGGGGCAAGTGAGAGCTGAGGACCACTGTCACCACAGTCCACAACTCCTCCGTTTAGGCAAGATCCCACAGAGCCAAGGGGGGTAGTCCCTATAGGAAAGCTAAGTTCCAGATTTATTAATTAATTACAAATTAATTAAAGGGATCTTTTAATAAAATTTGTGAGGCTAAGCCTTTATATTATCTAAGAAATGACAAGCAGCATGCAAATGCAAAGACTTCCTTTTAATGACAAGCAGACCTTGAGATAAATAAAGACCAGTGCCTATTACAAATGGAGTCTAAAATTATAACTTTACAGATTTACAACTGAAATTGAAATGTAAGTTAATTAAACCACAGTTTAGGTGTTATCCCAATTAAGCAAGGTTACAATATGGCAAATGAATACTTATGAACAATATAAACAATAATAAATGAGCAGTTAACCAATATTAGCAGTATCCACAGTTGTAACAGATTGAATAATGGAACAATTGTCAAGCTATTACCCCAAAAAATTTGTGTTACACAAGATCTCAGATTACTAAACCATGAATTAAAGATGTCACCACAAGAATTTGCGAAGCTGAAATGAAATGCTTGTAACTGAAAAGTGAAGAGCTTGCAAAAAAAAAAAGTACTTGCAGTGAAAACCTTGAACAGCAAGGTGATAGCAATGACCTGTGTTTGTAGGACGTTTTGCAATGTATCTTGGTTTATTTTAGTAAATTTTATTAAAGTCTTTCTTCTTGAATTTTAGTCTTAGAACCGGTGGTGTGACTACCCCGATCTAGTACTTCTCCAGTCAAAGAGGGAATGCTGTTGCGCTCAACAAAGTGGGAGCAAAGCCCACCCGTAGCTCACAGGTCAAACCCCAATGCCCCGGTGCTCAACAAGGAGGACGTCAAAGCGCCTAGAGACCCCCCACAGTCTACTACCCCTTCTAGCTTCCTGAGGTCACTGTTTTTATTTGACAGGAAAAATGGCTAGATGGATGCCTATTAAACTAAGACTTCCCTATCCCCTGTCGTATCTCGTGAGTACCCCGAAGGGTGATAACCGAGTAGAGGAGCAGAAAATGGGAAGTTGTTGTTGGTAAATTTTAGAAGTAAATTTTATCTGGGTGATTAGCATGCAATGTTTATTTTAAAACGATCAACAAGATCAACCAAGTGGTATCCCTTATGGGAGGTGCTGGTATTTGATCTTGGACTTGGAAAATAAAATGTGTTGAAATTGTAGCAAAAAGGAAAGTGTTGTTCTAATTACCTAAGCCCCCATTTCTCCTGTTTTTCATATCCAACTTGAAGTCCCTAAAGGGAGATGACAAGTGGATAGAGGATACACAGGATAAATGGGTTGTATGATTACCCTTTAACAGAAAAATAAAACTTGGAAAAAGAAAGTACAACTAACCTAAACAATAGCTAACCTCACAACAATCTCTGTTACAGAGATGGTGGTCTGTAACAGAGATAGGTGGGTGAACAGAAATAAACTTGCAATGAAATGAATCTAAGCAACTAGTTTCTACTTCCTACTCTACTTCATAATCTATTCATATATAGATTACAAGTGCTTATTAAACTTTTGCAGAATACCCCAAGAGAACTTCTCGTTGGGGTTTACAAATATCAGAAAATAAGAGAGAGAGGTGAGGGTTTGAACACTTTTTGGAACCGGTTGAAGGTTGATGTATTTCTGGGCCTATTTGGGCAGCACCTCTCCTTCACCTGTGCAAAACCTGTCACAAACCAGCAAGCTATGTTCGCTGGAAATCACAGTAAACACTAAGAGATTATCAAAAAAAAATAGTACCCTAAAAAAAAATTATTTACAGCAAAAAACTGAGTGTAGAAAATGACAGAAATATGATATTTAGAGGGTTGGAAAATGAGTTTCCAGCCACCTAAATGGTGTTTAAACAGCAGAAATAAAAACCTATACTAATATATAATAGATGGGGGCCCTAAAACAAGGGTTATATTCACTATTCAGTAAATAAAACCCAGTTTCAGGAGGGCAAAAGGGAAATGGCCGAATTGAAATTTTGCAGAAACGAAACCTTTGGAGAGCTATCCTTGCTTGGAAAACCTGCAAACAAATCTAGATCTGCAAAAAATTGTAAGCCTAGTGATGAATGTCTAACAATCCCTGCAAAATACTTTGAAGAAAAATGTTAAACCATTCACAAAAGAGAGTAAAAATACTTTTACTCTCTAATCTCTCCACAAAATACTTTGTGGAGAGCTAACTAGACTAATACAAATATGCAAACTAAAAATATACAAGTTACCTCACAAGAAATGGATCATGAAAAGTATAGACTGCAGCACAATGTCCCTCCAAAGAATTCTTCTATTAAATGGCCCAACTAGGGCAAAGCTTCAATACAAAAGTGTGGCAAGAAAATATGAGAGAGTAAGCAGAAATATTCCGGCAGCATAACAATAGCTTGAGAGATCATGTCAAATGAGGGAGTGAGACCCTCATTATATAGTTGAGGAAGACCCCAACCCCTTGAAGATCAATGGCCGAGATTAGATCTAGATCTAGGTTAAGTCTCCACCACTAGATCTAGGTATTTGACTTTAAATTCTTCTCAATCAATCTACACCCTTAGATTAATTTTCAATCTATGGCCTGAGTGCTTGATCCATGTCTTAATGCATCCTCACCTTTAGATCTAGGTCTTTGACTTAAGTTCACCCTTAGATCTTGCTTTTAGAGTTTAGATGGGCCCATAGGCTAGGTGCCCCTCTAAGTTTGGTGTATTCCTCCAAATATGGCAGCTCCTCCAAAAATGCGCCCTCTATCTTCATGGTAGAGCTCCTCTATCTTCATGGTAGCGCTCCTCTACATGGTAGCGCCCCTCTAAATTGGTGGTGCCTCCATATTATATGAAGCCCTCCACATATTTGGTGGCGTCTCCTTTATGTAGCGCCCCCTCTTTTTTATGATAGCGCCCACCTCTAGATCTAGACGTCTTCCCTTTATTTGGTGGCTCCTTCATTATATTGATGCGCCTCCTCTAACTTTGTGGCACCTCCATATGTGGGTAGCGCCTCCATTAATGGTAGCGCCCTCTAAAACAAGTAGCGCCTCCTCTAACTTTGACGCCCCACTAGAATGAGTTTTGGCCCACGTTTTAGCTTCCTTAGGTTAGCGCCTCCCCTTTATGGAGTGGTTTGGACCACTTAATAAACTTTAGGAATCTTCTAGCTAGGCTTTAGACTTTTAACCTTTGCTTCAAGACATTTAACCTTTAGATTTAGGCTAAAATAAAAATTCACCTTAGATTTAATTTTTTAACTTAATTTTGTAAATTTTCCAATTTTGACTTAGGAAAAATTAAAAATAAGCTTTGAAAAATTATATCCTGGCCATGGGGGGGTGGAAAATTTTAAATAAATTTTTCCTAGACTTAGGAACCCCCAAACAAAATTACCATGGCATTATTTGATTTTTTACTTCAAAATCAAATAATGTGAATTTTTGATTTAGGGAAATTAATTAATTCCCTAGGAAAAATAGACCTTGCTTAGACAAAAATGGTCTATCTCCTCAACCACCTGTCAGAATGACATGGGACTCGAAGCAGTGGCTTAGAGGGTTTCATAGCAATTTTACCTTGCGTTCATAGCCCCTATTACAAAATGCCAGTGCTTGAGCAATTACATTATTACATCAAAACTGAGTTAATTAACCACCAAGGGGTGAAATTAATTAACTCGAAAAAATAAATAAAAAATACAACAACATAACGAAACTCCGCAAGACTCTATACAAATGTCTAGCATGGTCATGAATAACCTTTGAACCCTTAGCCACCTCATGGACTTGACTGGTAGAACGCCCGTCACCACTTTGGAGGACTTTGAGTGAAAAACCAAACCGATTAAACTCGTTTACACAACAAGATCAATTGGAAAGGGAAAAAACACTCGATGAGGGGACTTCCCTAACAACCAGTTCCATGGTGTGGCGTCCATATCATATGACCCATACTAGTACATATAATTACATTAATTTTTCCACGCAGGGGAGCGGACATTTCGTTTTACAAATGGGCAATTGCCCTGCAGAAGTGAAAAAATCCTCAGATTTTTCCAAGGTACAACTTGTACAATTATGTACATCTTCATGTACATGGAGTTGCCACCTAGTCGAAATAGGTGGGCAACATAGCCTTTGGACTTTTCTTGATTTTTCCTTTAAACACTGAAACGTTATATGTTAGTAAAAAATGAACTGAAACAAAACTACAAACTATCCTTTGAAAAAGGGTAAACTTCTGTTGTCGCCCGAAACTGGCACGCGGGTGCCGAAAGCCCAAACCGCGGGCGAGC
>LPNX010009785.1:105482-185811 GCA_001517045.1 Pseudotsuga menziesii | reverse complement strand
AAAAGACTTTATTAAAGTGCAGTTGCTCCTTTTTGACTAAAGGTTTACAACTCTCACTCCAGCAAAGGCGCCAATGTTAACTGTAAAGAAACGACAGACCATCAATCGGATCTTTTGAAACTAAGTTTGACACGGATTCCATGGCTTCATACAACAGTTGGTCGCCACCAAATCGAAATTGGAATAATGGTTAGACCATAGTCGATTTACTCAGTGGATGATTTCCCACCAACGCATAGGGTAATCGACTGCCAATGAACTTACACACATCTGAACTCTTAGCGATTGGTTGTCAAACAAAATCCACAGGTGTTGCTCTGTGGCCCAAAACACGGCTCATTTTAGCTGACGCTAGTGGTAGCTCCAAAAATTCACGATTTGGCTGCCGAATTACAAAGAAAAATCGCGAGCTTCAACAGGTGGTCACGCTGGCAAACTCATGCCGATTCCCAGATTTAGAAATTGACTATCAACTGATGCGGCTGATGATGATGCTTAGCCATTTTGCTAGTCAAGGGTGAAGGTCAATGAAACCAGGTAAGGCCAAGGGGATGACTTGACACTAGACACTGTAAGCATCTAGGCTAAAGGACAAGGGAATCCACACAACACATAAGCTGGACTAGGTGAACAATAGGGAATGGCAGTGTCTCACAAATGGGTGGAATAATGAGAAGGCTCCACTAGACTCTAGACAAACAACCTTTTTAGCAATTTATTTGCACAACAATATACACTAGTTAACCTCTAGAGGCAGGTGCCCTGGAAAGCCTTATGGGCCTCCAGAAAATGACAAAGACATGACCCTTGTGGGTCGGTCTCTCCCTATTGCCCTGTGGGGGGAAATGAGTCATACATTATACAATGAATGAGTGCTCATCCTCTAGCCATCAACTTTTTAAAACATTTATTTTATTAACTTTCCAGCCTCCAAGAGTAGCCTTGTGGGTCATTCTCACCCTATTTCCCTGTGGGGGCAAATGAGTCGTACATTATACAATGAATGAGTGCTTATCCTCTAGCCATCAACTTTTTAAAACATTTATTTTTAACTTGCCAGCCTCCAAGAGCAGGTGCCCTGGAAAGCCTTCTAGGCTCCAGAAAATGACTAAGGCCTAGCCCCGCTGCCAACGAACATCCATAGCCTTGATGGGTTTGACTCACCCTGTTGCCCTGTGGGGGAAAATGAGCCTTATATCATAACAATGGATGAGTGCTCATCTCTTGGCAACTGGCTAATTTTACTTTTATTTGCAGTAGTGTCTAAAGACACTTTTGTTTTGTTGGATGGGCATCCATTTACAATAAATTTAAGCTCAGATGCCTTAGTGTCTAAAAACACTTTTGGAAAGACTACTTGTGTTCAAGACCTAGAGGTAGACCATTCTTGTGACAAGAGTCACATAAACCAACACCGAGACACAAATTAAACATGGAGACCTATTCCAACATAGAGGTGAAGGTGGGGGGGGGTGATCCTAGATGTCACTAGTCAAGTTAGAAGTCAGGGTTAAATGAGAATAAGGGAAAGGCAACGGATGGATGGAGACAATGAAGATGGTACCAAGATTAGCAGGTTGTGTCCCTAGGGGAAATGACCAAATCCATACTATAAATAGGGCATGACCAACGAGTATACACAAGAATAAATTGGACATAACAATTGGATCATTCATGCTTTAGAATTCAGTAAGACCAATAAAGTATCGCCAACATACAACCACTATCAATTAAGTCTCACTACTAAAATAGACAACAGAGCAACATCAAAGTCCATATGCACAAATCCATAATATCACTTGGGTCATATACCTGCACCGGATGTGAACAATCTGAAGGGTATTGGGACAACCATTGTTGCTATATATCATGGGCACTATAATAAACTCTGCTCTGGGTCATGAAAAATGACTAACTCAGTCACCGAATCTAGGGTCATGAGGCTCAGTTATGAGTATAGAACTGGTCAATCTGGATGCTTTGGATCTGCTGAAAATGGGAGATCATCAATTAGTGGCTCATCATCTGTTGATCTCATAGTAAAGGATTGGCTCAAAGAACTGCTCAGGAACAATAGTAGCCCAGCTACTATGTGTGTGACAACATGAGTTACCTTAATTATTCTATCTGTGAACTCCAAGTAATTTGAATTATTAGCTCTTTCTCAGGAACAGACTGTTCCACGCATATACTGGGAGCTCATTTCCCTTCTCATCAATGCTTTCAGGCCTAAACTTTCAATATATTTACAGATCTAGTAAATGAATAAGAAA
The DNA here is from genome assembly GCA_001517045.1 of Pseudotsuga menziesii. NCBI lineage: Eukaryota > Viridiplantae > Streptophyta > Pinopsida > Pinales > Pinaceae > Pseudotsuga > Pseudotsuga menziesii. The sequence continues at coordinate 183,538 of LPNX010009785.1, read as the reverse complement.
CACAGATATGAAGGATACCTAAACAACTTTAGGGAAGTGAATTCTGTTAACAGCTCATTCATTGCTTCTACTAGGAAATTGCATGTGTCCCATTTAAAGCGGCCAATAGGTGCAGGATTCAAATGGAGTAAGAGGCCTAAAATGGTATCATCTACTGCATTATCACTTTCATAACCCGTGATGGTGCACAAAAGTGAAATGGCTTTTCTAGAGGTTTCAAAGAAAATCATGGTTTTATATGGAGGGTTTAACTGTTGGGTAATCATTCCCGGCTCTATGTGCTTTGACAAAACTACAACTTTATCAAATGGATTCAAGGATTGATAGGAAAGGGCCCTTTTTTTTCATTCATGGGTTGCAGGCCTACCTGGTTTGGAATACAACACATTTTCTGTAAACTACTCGCTTCAATGCTGCATAATACTTTGGAATGATAGGAGAACATGATTGCTTTCTTGCTGGGGAAATATTGGGCAAAACAACAACTAATAAATTCAGGGAAGTATACTACACGAGGGCATACAAATCGAGCTAGGTTCAAGTCCCACAATTCGCAAGGGTCTTGACCTGTAAATGCTAGGGCTCAAGCTTCTCTTAGGGTTGCATTCAAGTCAGAGTGGGTTATGGAGGTATCGAATATATCAACATGGCGGTCATAAACACTCTCATCTCCTTTGGCCTTAGGTTTAGGGTTTGAGCTTTCGGCTTTCTAAGACATTGTGATTGTAAAGGTTACTGGTTAGGGGGGTAATCGACTAAATTGACTGACTTTAGGGTAGATTTCGGATTTTGTAGGGGTAATAATCAGTAAAATTGGCGAAGAGGCTAACAAATTGCCCGAAATAATTTGGCGTGGAGGTTGACTTGGTTGTAGAGATGGAGATAGCTAACCAAGTGCACGGGAACGAAAGGTTTGAGTGCCACGAGCTTTGCTTCATAGGTGACAATTACCTCTGGAATGATTGTTTCCCCCTTTTTAACGGTTTAAAATTTTAAATTAGAAACTTGGCGAGATCTTATTTGACAAGGAAGGCTAACGCAAGCACTAACAAAAAGGGGGACCACTTGACAAGTGTACGGGGAATACTAGATGACATGGCCGACAGCTGGTGGCACAATCATTTGACTTTTCAGCAGAAACCAGCCTGGTTTCCCAAAGCAATAACGCTCACTGGCTTTGGCGGTTTGCAAAAAGGCCTTGAGGAGGCTCACCCAATGAAATTTTGCCATGCATCCTAGGTGGTATCCAGCACAACGCATCCTTGGGCCCATTTTATATCAGTGCACTTTACCAGTGTGCGATGAACGATAGTCGTTCAATCAAAAGTTGCTTTGTCTAATTTTCTCTATGCCTGATCTCGATAACTGCCTCGCTATTCACCGACGCACTTTTGTCCTCAACCATAGATCTATTTCTAGTAAAATTTTATAGCGCCTGATCCCTCCTACCTCTGGTCACATGGCTTTGTGTATGCATTTGTTGTCTATCTTCAATGTCTCTTGCATTAGCTCCTAACCTTCTATTTTGCATTCTAGCTCTCAAGCCAAGAGTCGGAATTTTATCTTCCAATGTCTGAAAATTTTATCTATGTTAACAGTAAGTATGCAAAAATTAAGTGTCTTCCTAGTATAATAACAAGGAGAATTATAATAAGCAATAACCTACTATACTTCCTCCTCCAATGGGGTAGTAATACCCTTTTCAATGGCCAAGCAAAGAGAAGAAAAGACAGTGCAATAGTAAAAGTTACCTCTAAATTAAGAACATGAAACCAGAGACAACCCACACATAGAAAAATGCATCCTGAGATGACCTTCAAAGCCTTGTACTTGATATTCCAATGAAGCTCTCTCTACAAGAGAATGATTACAAAGACCAATGCTCAAAGTAACAACCAACACCAAATGAAGGAGGGTTGCACTCCTTTTAAAGACCAAATGAAGCAAGAGGGTGCATGTCAAGTGTTGGAGGCATGCATTAGAGAGGTTGCCACCTCTAGTAGATAGAAACCAAGTGTTTAGACACATGCATAGGGAAGTGTGCCACTTCCGAGAGAAAGTAGGCCACATGGTGAGACAAATCCCCCTTGAATCAAGGGATTATGTCCCCAAGGGGTGCACCCCCCATAGAAAAAGGAAATCCCCAACCAAAATCCAAAATACAGGGATTCTAGGCCCTAAAATTAGGATATTATGTCCCCATAATCCAAAAATCAAGGATTTCTAGTAAATCCCATAAATCAAGAAATATTGTCTCCAAAATCTAACAAACAAGGAATTTTGTCTCTAGGGAAAGCACCTAGCATAGTTTGAGGGGTTAAATTGGTCTAAATGGAGTGCACACACGATTTTTTAAGGAGGGGAGCATTCCACATTGTATATACATCCCATCAAATAATACTTTACAATAATATAACATGATCATCACCCCAAGGGACCCTAACTGACTCTATACACATGTCTATGGCGACACACTATGAGATGCATGATAATACAATAGACTCGAGACTAAGAAACATCAGACAAGGGTAGATGTACTAGAACATGCTCATGGCTTTGGAGGGATTATTGAATGAAAAAAGTTCGATAAGTTTAGACCACAAAGATTTAAACCTATTTCGGTAAAAAAACACTCATGAGCACTTGCCTAGTATAAGTGTCCTAGTTGGGCTAGCATTTTACATGCAAAAAGTACGCTATCTCATTTACAATTTTCTTCAAAACTGTGTACGATGTGATACAAAAGATGAACAGAAAAAGAAGAAGATGAAGAGGAATGCTTGAAGAGGCCTTTGGAACTATGAGTCTTTTGGTACTTTGTCATCTTCAATCCATATAATCATCCTCGTGCAAACTGAGGTGTAACACAACCATGAGGGGAACAAATTGGAGAAACAAGGAAAAACTAATAGATTTCACAGATTGCACCTACAAATCCGATACAATGGAGGAAGATGTCTCCTATAAACACCAACAACAAGTTTTTTAATCGATAAAATGATGTGAGACACATAAGATATGGTGAAAACCCCTATCTATAACAATAGAGTAGCAAAAACCTTAGCTTAATGCTTAACTGACTACTAATAACAGTTGTTAGGTCCTTACAAATATAACAATATGATAAAATCATGAGCTTATACACAAAATAGTTCATGCATATGAGCCTAAAAGCCACTAAATATGTTGTGGTTAGATGCACCACAAAGTAACACTGAAGAAAAGAAAAATGAAGTGGAATGAAAACAATTGATAAATCATAAGACTGCTGACAAGAACAATGAGGACTGCATCAATGGTGAATAAAATTATTGGTGGTTTATCATTTTAAACAATTGGATCTCCAAGACAAGGGAATGAAATTATGGAGGAAGGTTTGTTCAGAATGGACGGTTTTGTAAGGGATTTTGGGAATTCTACTACAATTATGACACTTGACAGCAACTTGATGGAGCACCTACAAGAGTTCCAGATCTGTGGAGAAGAGCAGCTGGCAATCAGAAATTTGAAAGACATTATCATGTTTTTGTAAGCATCTTTTCCAGTAATCTTGTGAGCAAATTTTGGTCTTCACCTTTTGAATCAAGGGGAAGTTAAAATTAAAATATAGTATTTCAGTTTAAGGGAGATTTTAGGTAACACCCGATAAAGCATAGTGAGGATTTCTAGTCTAATGATAATATCAAATATGTAATAATGGTCATATATGGGAAATGACCAACTAAGTTATTGAAATGCCATTGTGACGGTAGTTAGGGTAATCAGGTAGAACAATACATAAAAAGGATTGTATTACATCGTATCAGTGACCCCTTATTTAATAAAAGCACTTCCTTCGTGTATCTCTCTTGCTATGATCGTGTATCTTTAAAATACCAACATTGAGTACTTGTGCATTCAGAATCTATGTAATGGTGTTACCTCTGTATAATTAGCTTCGCTTTAGTTCGAGCAAGGGATGATTGGATTGAACTTTTACTTGTAATTTCTGAGTATAACGAGAGCACCTCAGCCGAGTGAGTCGACTGGGCTTGTCAGTTCTCAATTGGGTGTAATGCTCTAAGCCTTAAGGGCAAACCCAGAAGGCTGTAGAGAAACGCGTTTGTCGCTAGGGCTTAGCGAGAGCTGCTGATCAAAGAGAATCCAGTGATTTGGATTCCAATGAAAAGGTATTTGTGCCCCGCTATCTCAAGGAGGCAGCCGGGTACACAAAACAGTGGTATAAAAGCCGTCAAATGCTCCTGAAACGGAATTTGGCAGTTGTGAATTGAGGGTTAAGTGCTTCCACTTCCTCGAAGGTGTGACATGAGTCTGGAATCTTCTCTTATCATTTAATCCGATGTTCTGTAGATGAGCAACCATGAGATAAACAGTAGCCATCCAATTTGTATACGGTCCACCAATGAAAATGAATGTCTACTATATTTTACCATGACGGTACAAAGGCCAAAAAGAAGAACGACCTACCTGATATGTCGTGAAGTTGGACTTGGCCTCCCTCCCAAGAGCTAAAGCTGCAATAGATTGGGCAAACTTTTCAGTCTCTGATGGATCGATATCAATTGTGACTAATTGTTCCCCGCAGCATCTGCAAACCCCCTTAAGAGTCATAGTGGTGTGCTCAATTTTCCATTCCCCTTTATTCAACCAACCCTGCCCGTGCCACCCTCCTCCTCTAGCTACACTGGCTTTTCTTATTTTTCTGGTATCCCAACTAGTAGTACCCACCTCTTTAGCCACTTTGCTCTTGAACCATTCCTCTATAACAATCGCAGTCGATGGAGATACCTGCCTAACGTTAGTTCTCAATCTATGCAATATAGAATAAACTCTCTCTTCTCTACCAGCTTCAGCACTGAGCCTTAAGAGTGCTTCTAGCTCCGGTTCTTCTGGTTGTATACCAAAAGCTGCCATGTGGGCATCCACCTCATATGCTTTTTCCACCTCCATGTTTTGACAGAAAGCAAACAATGCAGGGCTGAAAGAACGGAGCCTTGGGACAGCGTTATAAGCTGGCATTTGCTTCACCGTTTCAAAGGCTAAATCCACATCCCCTTTGGCCACAGCCAATCTTGCCGCTGAGGTAAATGTGGCCTCATTTGGAGGAATTTGCTGTGAACGCATCTGTTGATAGATTTCAAAACCTCTCTTCAGAGCTAATTTCTTCATTTCTTCAGTAATTTCTATCTCAGCCTCATCTTCTGGGGTGCCATCGTTATACTTCTCTGTCATTTCATGGTCGCCGTTTGGAGGCTGGACAATTTGTTCATTTCTACTATTATCTTCATTGCCACTCTTTGCAGGCCTGAGAACACCCATGGCAGCAGAAGAGCATATATACAGAAGCACATTATAGTGGTGCTGGTTGAGTTCAACACCTTCTGACACTGCCTTGTCATACAATGATATTGCTTCCAGTAGGTCCCCTCGTTTGGAACACATGTCAAGGCCAAATCTTAACTTCCCTTCAGGCGAATGTTTCCTTTTTTTCTTTGATTGAGTGGATTCAGTTCTCTCAAAAACAGCAGTTTGGCTTTCAAGGTTGAGAGATAAAACAGCATTATGATTACCTTGTTCGTCGTTTACAGTGGCAATGGCTGAAGAAGAAGACTTTCTTACTGGGACCAAATTGGAACTCAATGCAGGATGCCCTTTTTTTGAAGGTTTAGAAGGTATTGTCTCCAAAACAGAGCCGCCGAGGTCCTTGTTTTTATTGACAACAAGGATAGCTTGCTGGTTTTTCTCATTAGGCCTTTTAAGACTTAAATTTCTTCCGTAAATCTTACTGTTTCCATGGCTTTGGCTTCTTGATTCCCTGAAGGAACCTTCAGACTGATCCAAGCCAGGAGGATACCGTCTTCTTCTGTTGATTTTAACATGAACCGGATTGCTTTTGATGGTGAAACATGAGGGGAAGTTGATAGGTCCAGCTCGCTTGCAATAGGCATTGGCGTTGAGCAGTAGATTGGATCTTGCTGTGGTTGATTTAATGAATTCAAGGAATGAGGGTGTGAGCGTTGTTGTTCTCAAGTCCATCCTCCAACTCGAACGTTCAATCAGTTTTTTACCATTCGATCCTGTTTTCCATTTGCTCGACTCTCCACTTCCGTTCTTCCGAAGCGCAACTTCGCTCCATTACCGAATGGATAATATGTAAACTGTCTGTCCTATATATCAAGACTACCGTGTGTTTTGTAGAAATGGGCATTTGTCATTTGATAATGATATAAAAAAGCTCTGATAATTCTCTTATTTTGAAGAGAGTAAATAAAATAAAATTGATAATTGCTCAAAATATATATATATATACGTTTTGAATAATAATTTGTTTGATATTATTAAAAATATATTAAACAAGGGATATTAATTTTAATTTTAATTTGTTTTTTCTGAAAAAGAAAAAATGGGAAACAATTACATCAAAATCCTCCATACTTCTAGATAGCTTAGCCGTCAAAGCTACATAATTTTTTTTATTCAGAGACAAAAACCAAAATAGCAGTATATTAATCACCAACCATCCCTCAATTACAAAGCAAATAGAACATGTAACAATAAGTGAAACAAAAGACTATCTAAGTAGGAATTGGACTCATACCAAAAAAAATACTCAAATTATAGCTTCCACTCCTTCTTTAAACCTTCCAAATATTCTTGAAAATACATATAGCCTTCTTCTAGTAGAACAATCTTTTTTTTTTTTTATAGATGGTCCTCCATGTTGACTATTCTTGAGATATGATAGAGAGATTTGGTGAAAATAACCAATAAATTGTTGCACCCGTATACACCAATATTTTAGTTGAAGAATCTAGAGTTTAAATTTGTCCATTGCCCATTATATTATGACCTTGGAGTCACCAAAAATTGTTGATGAAACAATTATATTTAGAGCAACAAATATAAGGACTCCCCATAACCCTGTCAATTTTTCCCTGGTGTTACTTCCTTTTCCACTTCCCATCCATAATTTGAAAATATGATCATTGTTTAATGTAAGTACCATTCCACTGCCACAACAGCCACAGTAGACAAAGAGAAAACATGAGAAGATAATATTTTTTGTACCTTTGGCTTACGTTTGATATAATATTATTTGTAGAGACAGATACCTGTGATACTACACTCATTGATATTTGGCAAGATATTGTCAATATTACCATGTTCCTCATGTTCCAAATTGACCATCTGATAAAAATAGGCAGCAGCTTGTGTTTGCTTTCCTTTTGAGTCCAAGTCGGGAAACTTTCTTCTATATTTGTGTCCCCCCAAAGAGTACTGACATTTAAATCTTCACATACCATCATCCACACCTTTTTACTGAAAATACAATGCATAAATAATTGTTCAACTAAATCAATATCCTTCCTACACAAAGCACAACATTCGGGACCATTCCATCCCCTTTTCATCAAATTTTTTCCAACTAAGTAACTTGTTCTCCAATAATAGCCAAAAAAAACATTTATTTTTTTTAGGAAGATACCATATCCAAAGCTTATAGTGCCATCATTTTCTTTCAAAATGAAACTTAGAAGTAATAATAGCATCAAATGCATCCTTTGTAGAAACGATTCGAGATGATTTGTTCCACACCCATACAATCCTATCCTCTGAATTCTCAAGTATGATACCAGCATTATTTAGGGACTTCATATAGTTGCCCCAAATAACAGCCATTTGCCATGTATACCAATATCTCTAGAATTAAGCCAATATCCACCATCTAAAATTGACCACCGCGGCCTCTTGATTTGATTAAGAGTGACAAGACCAATTCCAGCTAAATGATCCAAAATTTCGACATGAAAATTATAGTTACCATTGTCTCCAATATAAGGATTGATGTCAATATGAATATTCTTTCCATTCCCTCTATCCCAAGACATCCATCTTCTAATCCAATGGAAAGTTTTGATAAAATTGGTCCATATGATAGAGGCACCATTATTCACTAGCTCGGTAGATTTGAACCAATTCAAAAAAACTTCTCCCCTAATATATTTTTACTTTATAACCAAACTCCATAAACCATTATCAAAAAAACTACGCCACATACTCTTCATACATAAAGCAGCATTTAACCTGTTCAAATTTTTTATGTCCCAACCTCCCATTGAATTTGGCAAGGCTAATCTTTCCCAAGATACCTAATAATTGCTTTTCTCAAAACCTGTTGTTATGGAGAAGATCTCCTATGGCTTGGGGTGGACCACAACAAACAGGATGACACCAGAAATAAACCCATTTCCAATCATGCTAAACATATAAGCAAAACTAACAATAAGGGACCAAAGGGGTGTACCTTATTCCGGACGTTTGAAGTAAATCCTCGTTGCGCTTTCAATCAAGCTTGTACCTACACATTGCCCTCAACCGCAACAAAATGTACAAGCATGATATATGTAAAGCATCAGTACCTAATATAGCATGATATATTCCAATACATAATCAAAGTAATCACATACATGGATAAAGAATATTCATAACTACACATGTAACGGACGAGAAATGGATATATCTATTAATATAAACAGAGATAAAGATGACAAACTCTACCGGCGCCTTGTCAAAATCGAGAAACTGAGTCCCTCCACCACTTAAATCCCCCATACAAAGGCAAGCTCACAAAGATCAAGGCAAGCTTGGGAACTAGAAATAATGGTTGCTTCAAGGACAAATGGATGCAGACTCAAGTACATAAGAATGGGGCACAATTCCACTATAGTGTATTTGCTCTCAAAGCTCTCCTCCTCTAATAGACAAGTCCTTTGTTACTTAGTGGGGGGAAACTCCAAATAGCTTTGCTTTTGAGCACATTTCCTGATGTACGCGAGTGATAGTGGTGCAAGCTGTGTATACACGGGATGTAAACTTGTGACCCGTGTATATATATAAATTTATTTTAAGGGGTTCCACTGGAGCATCAAAGTCCTAATGAGCAAAAATGGGTAAAAAGAGTCTGCATAGGGACAAGGATAGGTCATCCAAGCATGATGTATCAGGTGTGGAAAATCATGTTATAACAGATGCCCCCTGATGTGTGAGGTCAGAGAGGTACATGATGGTCAAAATACATTATCATAGCCGCAAGAGTGGAGTAATGAAGACCCAGGTGGAAAGCCATCCACTCATCAGTACAATACAATAGTCGATCTCTACATATGACTGCCAAGACATAGCAGTCCTAGATACATAAGAGTACAATGTCCATGAATAGGCATAATATACATATGTCATAAGTGGTCATCGCCACATATAATATACAGTGATGTAAGGTCTCCACACTAATTGAAGACATCAAATGGTACACTAGAATTTGGTCATAGATATTGGCACAATCAAGGAGGTAGCATATATTGAATGCCACCAAGATCGGAGGTCTTTGACACAAATCATCGCCAGTACATGTCCCATCACGCGAATAAAGGTGTCGCATTCAAACATGATGGACCATCATTTTATTATTGGTCATTGATGTATATTGTTAACAAACACGAGATATCCCACTGATAATGATAATGGGAATCAACGTACAGAGTGCAAACAAATAAGTGTGAATATACGTGTTGAGGTCGAACACTTGAGAGAATCCATCGATCAGGAGACATTGATGTATTCCCAAATCTGTTGATGGTGGGAGAACCTGCCACTAATGACTGCAAGTCTTAAGGCCATTGATGACTGCAAGTCTTAAGGCACTCAATGGACTCTAGATCTCTATTCCATAATAGATATTATGAAGTTGATGGAATGGAATCCGTTGGAAGGAGGGCATTAAGGCATTCCCCATTAACCAACACGAGTTACACAACAACGCTGGATAATTTGGAAGAACACGAACAAGATGCGCACGAACCAGTAACAATTTAATCGGGAATGGCCGACATGCATAGACAGAATAACTAAGGAATGACCAACTTAGGCTAAAACTTCCTTCGAACAATAACATAAGGGAGATGAAGACCTATAGGTAGCATAGACTCACAAATGCATATTGGGACAACTCTGTGACACGGGAAGCATCAAGAGAGGCTCCATAGGGACTGGAACCATAACCAATCAATGGAGGAAACTCAAAATAACGAGTACAACTCCTAAATTCAGACTAGTAACCCAACCATTGAATGATTGTACTGTGCTCTATTCAAAGGCAATGTGACACTATGAATTCCAATAGAAAGTAATATCATTTCCCATCCAACTTTTTATGTTTTATGCTTTTTTGGTCTTTTTCATATTTGGAAAGCTTGAAAAGGAACACAATTGCTTATAGTACATTAAGGAGGAAACGAGTGTCGTGGGAAAGCAAACTAGTTCCAAGCAGTGGAACATACCTATGCTCGATGCAAGGGAGCATATGCAGGATAAGGACACTCGAGTGGATGTCTCCTCTGGGTCAGAGATAATCAAGCAGCAAAAGATATATGAGAGGCTCTGCTTGGCTAGAATTGAGACAAGCTCGGGTTATATGGCTTATAAACTAAATCAAGGAGCCGATGCAAAGCTCAATATGGCTAGTAAACATATGCAAATGTACTTACAACTTGATACAAATGGGGAGTCCCAATAGGATATGGCCAACATAAAGTTCAAGGAATAATATGAAGTTCTTACTTGAAAACATGGCAGGACTACAAGGGACTTCCAGACCTAAAGGAGGACTCTCAGCATGGGCACCAAATGGAAACAAAGGATTCAACCAGGGTACTCAAGATAAGGAAAGCTCTACCACTCACGCAATGGCACTTCTCATAGCAGTATGAAGGTTCTATGTCATTACGAAGTGGATTTGTAACTATGGTAAAGGTGATACAGTCATAGGATGATGCAAGATGCATGCAGAAAAAAACAATCATATCCTATATGCAAGTTGAGTAATATAACTGTCATAGGCATGAACGGGTCCAAGTCTCGGCGAAAGTGCATCAGAAGAGGTTCCTACACAACAAAATTAGTCCAAACAACAAAAAAATGATCAATAAGAAATCCAAACTATAGGCTAGGTGGGTAAAACTTTCAATTTTTTTTATAAATAGTTGAAAATGTCATTTTTACCATACCATTGTTTTTTTAACCCAAAATAGTGCATTTGGAGCCATTTAGACCTCGCAACTTCAAACAACGATTCTGAGAGCTACGGGCCGCGGAATCCAATGTCGTCAGGACCAAGTGATTCTAAATCTCATTCCTCATATATTCCATGCATTTATTTTTAGTTTTAGTGGTGGATTTTTACGCATAAGGCAACAAAAAATGGGATACCAGCCCACGTAGGTCATAGTTCATCAGGTCACATATAGGTCTCAATGTAGGCGGGTAAAGCGAATCCTTCCCGCATACATATGCAACTGTCATAAGGAAAATTCATGTATATCATCGGGTATGCCCAATTTCATGGTGAAATCTCACAAAATTTTGATGTTTCTTGGCAAGATGGTTTTGGAATGGAGAGAACGTGAGCACGAGGATGTTGATAGGGAAGTCCTTTGAGACATAAACTTTCAACAAGCTCTAAGAATGTGCAGTTTGTACAAGTTTTGGAAACTTTGGGGTTTGAGGGCCCAACCAAGACTCCTCTAGATGTTCATAGATTACTCGGATCCAGACACAGAGGCCTTTTATACCTGATGGTATGCCATTGAGACTGGAAGTAGAAGACATCTACTTCATCATAGGACTATCCAGCCGAGGCGAGGTAGTGAACTTGCAAGCTCAAGGAGTGGGTGGAGGACTCACTATTGAGGAGTACATAGTTGTTTACTACATTCCCGACATAGAGAATATTGGAAGTCAAGTTTCGGTGAACGTTATTCAAAATCTCGATCTGAAAGCAATAGTTTTGGTACTAGCCAAGATAGCAGGTTTGGCATCACTTCATCAGGCTTCATGGCCTCTCATGTTCTACTCGGTAGAATGCATGAGGCCTATTGTATATGACTGGTCCACATCATTGCTGAGCACAATGAAACAACAATTGGCATACTACAAGCTGGGTAGGATCAAGAAAATTGGGTATGCCAACATTCTAAGCACCTACTTCCTCGAGAGGGTACTAGGCCTCAGCCCTAGAGTCGAGGCCCCTCCTCACAGTCTACGAGATCCAACCCTGACTCGTTGGGAAGAGGTGATGTCGAGGCTAGGGGGAGGCAAGACACCTTATCCCTTCCCAACTGACTTCTTCCATTAGTGGCGACGACAAGTCATAGCCGTAGACGACTACCCCTATGTAGGGATAGACTTCCATGGAAATCTTGACATGACCCTACCACCAGGATTCGCATATGGAGATATAGGTGAGATCTCATGTATATGATATTTTGGATTATTATTTTTTTGTTATTTTTATATATTTAAAACTCAAAAACATGTTTTTGGTGGTGACAAGTATCGACATTAGGTAATTGTACAGATGTAGGTCTACAACGACTAGATGGTTTCCCTCGACATCGACAAAGGGGACAAGGTGATGAGATGATAGGCGCAGATGCAGAGCGGACACTCCAGAACATACATGGAAACCTCGTCCGACTGACTCACATGACACCCATGGTGCAAGTTGAGGACTTTCCTGAGACCATGCAGATACACGTAGAAAGGGTACCCCATTCGTGGATTAGACTGTTCAGGCGGTTGAGTAATGCAGTCGTATGTTATCATTATCAACACCCAAGCCCACATGCATAGATGCCTATATATACATTTTGTATCGCCTGTGTATATTTTGGGGGCTTAACACCCCACTTTTGTACATATGACATTTTGTACTATGACACCATTTTGAACTATATATATATAAAATATATCAATCGGTTTGTTATATTTACAAATGCATTTTCATGTGAATGTGATTTGAATGTTGTATGCTTCTTTACGTATGCGACAAGTGCCAATATAATACGTAATTTTCATATGAATCAGCAACATGATTATAAATTCTAGGTATATGAATGTATGTAATGAAATCAAATCGTTGCTCCAATAATCTTACCTTCAAGAATCTTCTTAATAGCGTAGGGTCCCTAACCGGTACAAGCCATTTAATTGTGACACCAATAAATGGGAGTCGAGGTGAACTTCAACGGATCAAATACCATTAGAGATGGCATAACGTAACAATTCAATCATAACACTATACTCAACAACATTGTTAGACAATGGTCAAAGACAAACACCTCCCAAAGACACCAACTGACCCTTAGGTTGTAATGTCCTCTTCCTTTTAGGCCCTGAGGCCCATACCGCTAACCTATGTGATTCCTATGGGTTCGAGCGGTTACTGATAACTAGGGAATCAGATCAGGACTGATGCCATCCATAGAAGATCTACGGCATCCTCACTTGGTCAAGAAGGGCCACCTGGGCCAAAGGCCACCTTCATGCATGACCATGCTCTTTTCCATGCTCCATACATGACCATGCTCTTTGCATGCAAGTCAACGGCAAATTAGAAGATAAAGTGACCTAATTAGGTCAAAGATTAGGTTTTGCGCAGTTGAACTTTATAAATAGAAGGTAAAGCAAGAGGAGACCTCACTTATGATTATTGATTATTTTGGGAGCACTTGGATAGTAGCACAACGTGCAGCACGGCAGTTGGGGTTGGAGACGGAGTCTTCAGCTAACAGGATTTCGGCAGTGAAACATCTGTCCTAGTCTTATTCCGGGTAAGCCATACTGGTTCACCACTTGTTCTTCATTTCATTCATCAGTTATATCGCACAGGGTAGAGATTGTTGCAGAGGCACGGTGTAGCCGTAAGAGGGGGTTTTCCACCAGAAAGCCCTAATCAGCTATTGGGCCTTCAGATCTCAGTTTCCTTCCGAAACTCAGGCATCATTCTCACCAGCAACTTCATACTCCGGTACCCAGTGACTATCAGCTCCATCTGAGCTCATCCGAAGGAGTTATCAGCATTTCCAGACCACCAGGGGCGTGAGCAGCTGCCTCAGAGAACCAAAACGTTTTCATACTTAGAGGGTTCATAACTGCAGTATATTCCAACCAATCTCTCCGGCACAGCAAGGCTATCAGCCCTGCAAATCGGCGGATCCATCGGGCACCTCCTTTCTTGAGGGCGTCACCTTTTTCTCTGATTGGGAGTCTTATTGCTGGAGCATTCACCGGAGACAACAGAGATCAGTTCCTCTCCGATCCAGATCTCAGTACTTGCAGACTTTATCTGCAGCAGTTCAGCCAGTTATCAGTGGTAAGTGTGCATTCTGTCTCACAAACCCTAACCCTAATTTTTCCTATAAAATAGGGATTTTTGCCTGGGAGTTTGTAAGCCCAGTTGTACCCGCATAATTGTTTAGAAATAGAAAATATCGGGATTTGGGATATTTCAGTGGGTGCATAGATACCCAATAAGATGATGCTATGTTCTGGGTGTGGCAGCTGGCACCGTTAGTGAATCCTATATAGATCGAAGATCCTGTTGACATCTACCACAGTAGCTGAAGCATGTCGCCAAACCAATAATGCTACCAGAAGAAAAAACAAACTATACAAGTTGTACAACGATATACAAAATCGACCTCGACTAAATGTTAAGCATAATATTTCTTAAGATATATCCCATTTCAGGGCTCCTCTGAGGAATTATGTTCATAATCCTCCAACTCATAGTCTCCTTTCTCTAGGAAATGCTTCACCACGTAAGGACCATGCCACATAGGGTTAAACTTACCCACCCCGAGCGATTCACTCGCTTGATCCCATAAAAGGATCAAGTCACCTTCGCTAAACTAACAGGGACGGATAGACTTATCATACTGGCCTTTAACATAGGGTTTATTCACCTCTAGAGCCTCTACGACATCCCGACGCTGCTCATCCAGGTGCTCTAAGTGGACCAAACATTCTTCGAATTCTATAGTATAAGGTAGGAACTTTATGGCAAGTTTCAATGAAGGAATCTCACACTCAATTGGTAATATCGACTCCACCCCATGTACTAAATGAAAAGGAGAGAATGTAGTGGCAGTCTTAACTAGGGTTCAATAATCCCACGAAGCAAGGTAAAGCATGATATGCCAGTTAGTTTTGCTTTGTGCAATGGCTCTTTGTAAAATGGCCTTAAGGGACTTATTAACTGCTTCAACCTTACCATTTGCTTAAGGGTAATAAGAAGAAGAGTGGTCTTGCTTATACCCTAGTTTCGAATCTAGCTCTACCATGATCTTGTTCCGAAAGTGCCTACCATGGTTAGTGACAAGCTCCTTTGGGATACTGAATCGAGTGATAATCTAGTTGAACATGAATTGAGTGGTTGTCTCACCATTAGATTTTTCGTAGGCATAGCCTCTGCCCATTTTGTAAAGTAGTATATGGCCATTATAAGGTGATTATGCCCCCTAGCTGATGCTGGGTTGCAATCCATAAATTCTTCCCTCCACTTAGTGAAGGGACCGATGGTGATAATAGGATATAACGGGGCGGGATGCGAGCGCGTATTCTGCGCGAACACCTAGCAAGGGTGGCATCGCTTGAATGCATTGATACAATATTTAAAGACTGATGACCAGTAGTAACCCACTCTAAGGATCTTTTGTGTTGTATCAATCCCAGATAAATGACCACCACATGCCCCACCATGGCAATCATTCAGCACGATCTCAGCCTCATCGTGAGTCAAACAACAGCGTAAAATGGAATCCACCCCCCGATGATACAATATGTCACCAATAATAAGGTAGTTCTTAGAATTATGACGTAGGAATCATGGTTCGTCTCTTGAAAGGTGAGAGGGAACCTTCAAAGTCTGCAAATATATGATAATATCACCATACAAAGGTTCAATAGTCGAAATGAGGAAAATGTGCTCATCCGTGAATGAATCCTCATGAACATTGTCCTCCTCCAAACTAGGGATATCAAATATGAGCTCAAAAAATATCAACGACTTCTTTGACTTTGTCAAAACGAACTTGAGGTCGAATTATTGCAAGATGACAAACCATTTATTATACTTCCTCCCAATCATTCGCCTGGCTAAGACAAACTGAAATGCATTGATGTGAGTTATAACAGTAGTATGACGCACCAGGATATAATGTCGCAACCGCTGGACTGCATGAACAATCACCAAGGCCAACTTCTCGACGTGACTATATCTAAGTTCAACATCAATGAGATTCTGACTAAGATAATAGATAACGTGCTCCTGGATCTCATCATCTGCTTGGACCAAAACCATACCAATCGTCTCTTGATATGCGGCCACATATAACAAGAAATCACGGCTATAGTCAGGTGGACTAAGCATAGGGGTTGATGCCTAGGATTTCTTAAGGGCGTTGAAGGAATCCTGGGCTCCCTCATACCATATGAACGAAGTACCCTTCTTCAATAATCGCATAAATCCCTTGGTCAAATTAGCATAGCTGACAACAAATTGACGCAATAAATTGCCCATCCCTTAGAGACCCTGAAGATATCGAATTGTGCATAGGGAAGAAAACTGAAGTTACCTCAACCTTCAACAGATTGACCCTAATCCCCTCCTTTGATACAATGAATCCCAACAAACGACCCACTTTCACACAAAAGATGCACTTTTGAGGATTTAACTGAATTTTGTATCAGCGACATCTTTCAAAAACCAAGCGCAAATGATCCAAATGATCCACCCTCAACCGAGAGTGAGCAGCTAATTTGTCCAAATAAAATTCGATAATATGCTTGAGGTCGTGGAAAGCAAAATTCATAGCTTGTTGAAAAGTGGCTCTGACGTTTTTAAGGCCAAAAGGAATTTTTCGGTATGCAAAGGTACCCGAACGACAAATAAACGCATTCTTATGTTGGTCCTCAGGTTTAATATCTATCTGGTTATATCCTGAAAAGTCGTCCATGAATGAGAAAAATTTGCTCTATCATTTCTCCAATTAAATAATTTCCAAATAAGACTACTTGCGAATAATGTTCCACCAACCTACTAGCTCCCTAGGTTGAGATGGAGACATAAATTTTGTCATAAGGGGCTATGGGACCAAAAAAGGAATTTATTTTACCATATTCACATTTAAATGGGTCACATAAATGATAAATTCTAAGAAAATAAGGTGGCATGGGTTCATGAAGACACTTGGAAGCTTGTGGAGCCTTTGGATGACTAGATTCCCCACACACTTGGCATGATCTTCATCCAAATTCGAACACATGGGAAATGTAATGTTATTGGAAGGTGATGTGGTGTCAAATATCATATAATGAGCCAAGGAATATGAATAGGTAAAGGAGAGTAACTCCCATGGAAGAGGAGGAGACTAGAAAACAAGGTGTGCCAATTTGAAGGAGATTCCACGCACTCTATGAAAATAAATGAAGAAAGCTTCTATGACAATTATGGAAAATTCATACTTGATTGTAGACATATGACAAATCTGACACAATAGGGCTAAAATATCCACCAAGAGGTCTAATTTGGGAGTTGTATGCAACCATTCAAATTGGGGAAAGAATTGGAGCATGAAGAGAAAGAAAAGTGTCATGAGAGTTACTAAACCACTGAGATGAGTTGGAGGAATCCCATGGAGGGAAATTTGACCTTAGGATACCTCATGAACTAGTTAATAAAATGATTTCAAGAGGAATGAGAATGGATTTTGATTATTTGTTAATTGGCCTTTGGCTTTTTGGAGAGATTTTGCTTGTCCATTGCACGTCGAGTGTTCACTCTCCCTACTTATGAACCAATTTTGAGGGAGTTGGATTACTTTCCAAGTTTATTGATGGAGAGGAAATTCATACCTCTCATTAGAGATTAATGAAGTATTTTTAGTTTCAGGTTGAGTTCCATATAGTATAATTCTCATCTATCTCCCTATTCTCTCATTCCTTCTTCTCCATTCCCCGACACTCTCATGTTGATGGCACACTTGTTGGAGTGGTGCTTGCACCTTGCTGAGGATATTTGAGGCCCAAGCCCTGATGCATGATTTAAGGATATTTACTAATATTTCCAATGCTCTGTAAGTCGAAATATCATAAATCCATATGTGAACGACTTGCATTCCCATGCTCTTGAATTACCAGTTTTCATGTATTTGACTTCCATTTTAAATGAGTTGTATAACATATTTGCATAAGGAAATTTCTATGAGTTTGATGATGAAAGGGAAACAATATATTATGTATAAATCTGTAATTTCGCTACCATATTCTCTATAGCTCGAAATTCAAGAAGCTCTAGTGTGAAAGGCTTGCATTTCTATGCTCTTGAATATCTAGTTTTCATGGATTTGGCTTCAATCTTGAAGTGGTTTTATAACATATTTGTATGAGGGATGTTATTTGAGTTTCATGATGTTGTGAAAACCATATATGACGTGTGACTTTGTAATTTCATGTCCCTATGCTCTTTTGGTTGAAATCCAAGAAATACATATGTGAAACCATGCAATTCCATTCTACTAATTCCCTAGTTTTCATGTAGTTGACTCCCATACTGAATGAGTTGATACAAGACTTGTATGAAGGAATTTATCTGTTGTTTTATAATATTTGGGAAGAAATTTGTATAATTTATATGGTATTTATATGTCACATCCTGATCTGAACCTTTAACTCTACCTTTCATATGTCAAAATCGAGCTAGTTATGCAATTTCCCCATAAGCAATTTCACTTAAAGTTATCAAACGAATGTGGAACTCTATAACCAATTTACAGAACTCATAAACATGTGTAATTAATGTACATGAGGTATTATATCAGTCCCCATATTCTTTTTACAAATTTGGGAGGGTATTACATGAGTTTGGAAGCCAATTTGGCTCTCACCCTTGGGGGGAATCTGACCTCAATTTTCCTAGTAAATTCGCCCCTTTTATTATTAGCCCCAAATCAAGTTACAGATTCCTAAATTCAGATAAAAAGTGTCCATAAACCACCTTTATATTTTATAAGACTCACCATACCATTTAATTTCAAATTTGGGGCCATTTGGTGAAAGTTGGAACCCTCTAGAGTCACGATTAGTTAAGCTTGAATTTGGCCATTTTGTAATTTTCTAGAAAATTCCAAGTAGGAAAATTACAGTGGTATCAGATCATGGTATTGGCACCTATTTAAGTTATGTATGGTAGTGATGAATTTAATAAACTCATTAAGTCATATTTTGATGATACAACCAAGCAACTTATGCAAGTGTTCAAATTGATGGTTATCCAACTTAGGGGTACGCTGGCAGCATGGGGTAGTAGTAGTTTCCATCATGGAGAGACACATAATACCATTCATTTTGAAGACTTTGATGATTGATTGTATGGATTTAGGCACAATAAGGAATATTTGAAATCATTAAGGAAAAATCAGTAATCCACAAGTATGGAGAAGACCAACGAGCCACCAAGTTCTGTGGGTGGTGAAGTAGAAGAGTATTACATCAAGAGGATCGAAAGTCACTCACTCTCAAGTGACTTTGAAAAATATTAGGAAACATCACATGAGAATGAATAAGAGTACCATGAAACTATTGAATATCATTCCGAGACACATTCTAATGTAGACATGGACCAAAGGGAATCTACTGATGGATGCTTAAATTGCGAAGGAGTACCTACTGATGGGTGCTCACAACTCTATGTTGGTGACTTAGATATCGGATTTGAGAATGTTGCTTCAATACAAATTTCTCATAATCATTAAGATGGAGACCTTGTAGTAGATAATGAAGAACCAATATCAACTTCCCCTTCACCACTTGAGCTTCAAGTAGTTGATCAAATCAAGAAGAAATAAGTAGAGGAGGTTCCTCAACAAGAACCTATTTTTTTTAAAGGGTCATTGAGGATGGAGGAAAAGAATATTAAAGAGGCCCTAAATACTCTCCATGGCACACATGCTTTGCTCTCAAAAAAATGTTGGAGCATGGAGGAGAAATATTCCATGGAGGACATTAAGAAAATTCATAAGGTAATATCCAACATCAAAGGTAATCTTTTAAATTTTCTTTTTGATAGAGATTATTTAATTGAGCTTATTGGTTTGTATCATGGAAGAAACTTGAAGAATGTACAAGATAATGACAAGCTCTCAAATGAGTTGGAGTCCACCCAAAATGCACTCCAAAAACCTATGGTGTAGATTGTGCAACTTCAATAGAGGTTGCAAGGGTCCTTTACACCTACATATCAAACAATCATTCAATGGTTGAAAGAATTTATGTTATAAAGGACAAACCTCATGTGATGGTGGAACATGGGGTACATGTTGATATGTAGGTGCTTGGAGAGGCTACATTCCAACAAAAAGGAAACAAAGCACTTGTTCTTGTTCAGAGGGATTATGATTTGCCTCTTGGTGAGAGTTGCAGAGCCTTGGAGGAGGCACATGATCTCACAACAATTGGACCAACCAATGATGGAGAAGATGAATTCAAAATTTTGATAGGTAAGATTTTCAAAGAGGTAAGGTTGGTTCACAATTATTCACTCCCTACTTCATTTTCAGCCACATCAATTGGGTCAAAGGTTTCTTTTTTATGGTGCCATATGAAGAGTATGTAACTTATATCTATCCCTTTTATGATGACATGACTAGAGCGCCGGCTTCTTTACATTTGCAGCAGCATTCTTTGTTACATTATGATGATACACATCTACATGGATGCACCTATGATGTTCTCTTAAGTCACTTGGAGACTCATGATTTTACTTGCTCCTTACCTAGTCCATTTGATGTTGGAGGAACTTCATCCCACACTTGGGTGAAGAGATATATAATTGAAGAAAATTATTATTAGCAGCAACATCCTTTGTTATTTCATGATGATATACATATTCATGGGTGTACTGATGAGACTTCTTTGAGCCACTTGAAGTCTTCATGTTTTCTTTGCTCCTTATTTGGTTCATATTTTTGTGGAGGATCTTCATTCACTTATTGGATGAAAGAACACATAGCTGATTATTATTTTTATGCATCTTACATTATTTTGGAGCAGAATTATAGGACATGGGATCCTCGCCTATGTTATTGGAGCAGATTTTATATAATACTTGATGCTTGTGTGTATGGGCCACATGATGATATACTTACTTGGATGTACAAGCACTTTCGTGATCCTTTGATGATGTAGCTTCTTGATGTACAATTGTATGATGTAGTTATGTACTTTAATGATATATCTTTTGTACTCATGATGTTTGGAAGGGTGCAATACAAGCAATGGGATCCTGGTATTGCTTGGTTTCAATTTTGGGGGAAACAAGTAGTAGGGGATACTGTGTCACCACTTGCGAAGGCAATTGTAATCAAAGTAGAGAAACAAAAGCATGGTGGTTGCTCTTTGAAACTTTCTTGAAATCTTGGAAATTCAAGTTTGGAAGCACAGTACCAACTTCAAAGAATTATACAGAAGTGAAAAGGGCTGAAAGTTCAAAAAAGGTTTTCAAAAGATGGAAGTAAATATTATTCGTGCAAATTTTGTTTTGATGGATTTTATTAATCCTTTTGGTGTTGGTGGTGATGTCATAGAATATATCAATATTCAAATATCCACATCTCTTTACTTTGGAAACACACAATTGTAGTACATGAGTTCCACTACTCAAATTGCAGCTAAGGTTTGAAGCAAAGTTTTGGAAGGAAAGAAGGTTATTCAAAAAACATGTTTGAAATTTCTCGAGGACAATAAATATTGAGTGGGGAGGACTGTCATGTCCCCAATTAAATAATTTCCAAATAATACTACTTGCAAATAATGTTCCACCAATCTACTAGTTCCCTGGGTTGAGATGGAGACATAGATTTTGTAATAAGGGGCTATGGGACCCAAAAGGACTTTATTTTACCATATCAACATTTGAATGGGTCACATAAATGATAAATGCTAAGAAAATAAGGTGGCATGGGTTCATGAAGACACTTGGAATCTTGTGGAGCCTTTTGATCTTCATCCAAATTCGAACACATGGGCAATGTAATGTTATTGGAGGGTGATGTGGTGTCAAATATCATATAATGATCCATTGGATTCAAATAGGTAAATGAGAGTAACTCCCATGGAAGAGGAAGGGACTAGAAGACAAGGTGTACCACTTGGAAGGATATTCCATGCACTATATGACAACAAATGATGAAAGATTCTATGAAAAGTATGAAAATTCAGACCTGATTGCAAACATATGACAAATATGACATGACAGGGATAAAAATAGGCACCAAGAGGTTGAATTTGGGATTTAGAGGCATCCATTCGAATTGTTGAAAGAATTGGAGCATGAAGAGGAAGACAAGTGTCATGAGAGTTACTAAACCACTGAGATGAGTTGGAGGAATCCCATGGAGGGAAATTTGACCTTAGGAGTCCCCATGAAGTTAATAAAAGGATATCATGAGGAATGAGAATGTATTTTTATAAATTCTTCATTGGCCTTTGGCATTTTGGAAAGATTTTGCTTGTCCATTGCACGGTGAGTGTTCACTCTCCCTGCCTGTGAACCAATTTCAAGGCAGTTGGATTCCTTTCCATGTTGGTTTATGGATATGCCTTTCAGAAATATCATTGGATCTTAATGAAGGAGTTTTAGTTCCAATTTGAAGGTCCATACAGTCAAATTCTCATTTATTTCCCTATTATATCATTCCTTCTTCTCCATTCCCCCACACTCTCGTGTTGATGGCGCACTTGTTGGAGTGGTGATTGCAATTTTATGAGTATATTTGAGGCCCAAGCCTTGATATATTATGTATGGCTATTTAATCTTATGTCCATATGCTCTGTAAGTCGAAATATCAGAAATCCATATGTGAAAGGCTTGCATTGCCATGCTCTTGACTGACTAGTTTTCATGTATTTGGCTTCCATTTTAAAGATTTGTATAAAATATTTGTATGAGGACATTTCTATGAGTTTTATGATTATGCAGAAACAATATTTAGCTCGAAATTCAAGAAAATCCAGTGCGAAAAGATCGCATTTCCATGCTCTTGTATAACTAGTTTTCATGGTATTGGGTTCAATCTTGAAGTAATTTTATATCAGATTTGTATGAGGGATGTTATATGAGTTTGATGATGTTGTGAAAACCATATATTATTTGTTACTCTGTAATTTTATTTCCCTATTCTCTTTGGGTCGAAATAAAGTAAATCCATATGTAAAACTCTTGTGATTCCACGCTACTAATTCACTAGTTTTCATGTATTTGACTCCCATACTGAATGAGTTGTTTACAATACTTGTATGAAGGGATTTCTCTGGTGTTTAATACTATTGGGGAATTAATTTGTATGTTGTATATTGTTTGTATATGTCACATCCTTATTTGAAACTTTAACTCTACCTTTCATATGTCAAAATCGAGCTAGTTATGCAATTTCCCCATAAGCAATTTCACTGAAAGTTATGAAACGAATGTGGAACTCTATAACCAGTTTGAAGAACTGGTAACCATGTGTAATGATATTCCATGAGGTATTATATAGGTCCCCATACTTTTCTTAAAAATTTGGGAGGTTTGTACATGAGTTGGGGAGCCAATTTGTCTCTCACCCTTAGGGGGAATTTGACCTCAATTTTCCTAGTAAATTTGCCCATTTTATTCTTAGCCCCAAATCAAGTTGCAGAAGCCTAAATTAATATACAAAGTGTCCATAAACCACATTTATATGTTATAAGACTCACCATACCATTTCCTTTCAAATTCGAGGCCATTTGGTGAAAGTTGGAACCCTATAGAGTCATGACTAGTTAAGCTTGAATTTGCCCAATTTGTAATTTTCTCCAAAATTCCAATTAGGTACTTTACACGCTCCCCACAGACTCATCCAAAATCTGATCAATGAATGGTGTGTGTAAATTATTTTTCAGACAAGCTCGATTCAGGTCTCTAAAATCGGTGCATACTTGGATGGTTCCCTACTTCTTATCCACCGGAACAGGATTGGACACCCATTTGGTCAAGGGAACATGATAAATGAAACCAGTTTTGAGCATCTTCTTTATCTCAACCTTAAAGGTGGGTGCTTTATGGGAGTTCATTGCATGTAGGCATTTTCAAACATGTTTAACATGAGGATATGTTTTGATCTCAGGTTCGACAATGCGAGGGTCAATTCCTGGCATCTCTTCATACGACCAAGCAAAGATGTCATGAAACTCTTTAAAAATATTGGTGTATCTCTTGAATTCATCAAGCGAGGAGTCCGCACCGATGTACACATTCTCAATTTTTCCAGGAATTCGAGAGATGTTGATCGGAATCGTAGGAGATAATTTTTCCATGTTCCCTTCGACATATATACCATGAGTGCCTAATGGGACCATAGGATGGCCAACATTCTCACTTAAGGTCATCTGAAAGTCTTCATGCTCGAACCATTCAAGCTCCAAGAGAAAGTAAGAACAATGATGCAACTCCTCCCAAAGTTGTTTGGACCATTCATGGCCTCAAGAACCACTTCATTTGAAGGAAATATCTCATTGAGGCAATCATGTGAGCATGAAGATGCAACCGCCCAAGCAGATAGTGCAAGGAGATCCTCCTCCTCCATCCGTGAAGAGGAAGGACCAAGGTCCATAGCAGGGTCAAGTGCAGCTTGAAACACAACCTCTACTACAGATAATGGCATTCTAGTCCTACTACGTCTAACATCTTCATCTGAAGTGCTCGGATAAGGAAGAGTCCATGGGTTAGCCAAATATATAGTGTGAAATGGGACTGAACTCATAGGTGATGAATCACTACTAGGGTAAGAGCTAATACCTAGAGTTGGTGTCGAATTATTAAAAGTTCCCATTAGCTAGGGATGCATTCCAACACCAACTTTCTTAGTTGCCGACTGAGAATTATTACTAACCGGGATAGTCAATCCCGATGATGTAGAGGAACCAGAATTATCGAAAGACATATGGTCGATCATCATAATCTAACCTTCGAATGGGAATCATACTACTCAAAATACCGACGATACGATCACTTGCATAACGTAAATATAATTTCGACCCAGTAAAAGATAGTAGTTGAGGGGTGCATCAATCACCTCAACCTCGAACGGCACGGTCTTGCCTCCTAACTAGACATGAAGGGAATGAATAATGTCATGCATCCAAAATAAGCGTCCATCAAATAGAGTCAACATGGTCATAGATTTCAACAACATGGGTGAGCTAAGGCCTTTCCAACAAGCTAGAGACATCACAGAGGCCGCAACGCCTTCATCAACAACTTCAAGTTTAATGGTGCTATTGAGACACTCCACATGGACTAAAAATGCCACATGGTAAGGTAAGCGAAGCTGGACCTTGTGGGTTTCAAATTTGACTATGGTGGAGTAACTAGGATCAACTACACCCAAAGCAGATAATAAGGCTCTCTATTGTGAAGGAAACGTTTGAAGAACTTCCAAATATGACATCACACAGGGATTTTGGCCCAAATATTCAACGATAGAGTAATGTTGGGCAGGTTGATAATTAGGGTTGTGTCCTGAATGCTTAAGGACTCCCTTAGGTATGTGAGGTATCGCTTCAGGCATGTTGATCTACAACAAAATTTCAGATGATGTTGGATCTTTCCCCAGGTTGGGTTGTGACGAACCACAATATTTCGAGTGAGTCACAACATTAATGGAAAACATCATGTTGATGCAACCATGGCCACCTTCATCTGTCGATGGGTTTTGATTCCCACCAGAACTACTTCGATTGTCCGTGGTCCTTGAAGCCATGTTTTGATTATGAGGTAAGGGGCCAGTCAACACAATTAGGCTTTGTGCAATGTACTTCGAGGCATCCTCAATACGAGGGTAGATGTAAGTCATATGGTCTCCCCCACAAAGCTTGCAAGGGAATTTAACCTTCTATTTAGGATTCTTGTCCCCCCCAACATTATCAGTATTCTTGTCATCATTTGGATTATCCATCCTATTCCCACCTCGCTTACTATTTCTTCCCTTTCTTCTATTTCTTTTGTGTTGTTGGTTACCCTTCTAATATGATAATTACATTGAATGTACATCCACTGACTGGGTGGGAGTGGACAAGGCAGCAGCCTCTCTGGGAGTAGACTAATTAATAATAATAAAAATTCATTTGATGTGTAACCTGGTCTATGACCTTGGCACATGTGGAGCCAACAATACCATTGGCATGTGGCCCATGTTTGAACTTAGAATCAAAGTTCGATCGTGGTGCATTAGGGATAATCTCATAAAAGATCCTAGAATGAGCATAAATCAAATCCAATTGCTGAGCTCTAAATATATCTTGTTCCTCATTACACACTCTAGATGCCGAAACATTTTTCACAATATAAGGAAATAAATATTTGAGGAACCACTCCAATAAAAACTCGGGTGGAGTGTTGGCCTTAATCAACCTCTTTCGTTGGCACCACTCTTCAGTATGGTCATAAATATGCATGGCTTTATCCTATCGAAATGTCGACAAGAGTTTGGTGTCGACATCATAACATATCGGTAATTGAAAGTGGTTAATAAAGGTCATGGATAAGTCGTTAAATGTATGATAGGTTTACCCAGGTAGCTCTATATATCATTTGACGGCAGGACCCATGAGGGTGCGTTGAAATAGTCACAATCAAATAGAGTCATGATTCAATGAGTTTGAAGAGTACCATACATGGAAAATAGTGACATGCTCTCCAAGGTCCTCACCATTCTTACCTTCAAACTTCAGAATGTCTGAAGGAATTTTAGCGGGGAAAACCGACCACATCGGATCATGAGACACCGGATCGTTGGTTAACTTTGAAAGGTCATGTAGGTTCAAAGTAGCAAAAAAATGGAGCCTAGGTTGTGCCATAAGATTCCATGTGTCTTGTAAAGGTGGGTTCATGTAGGGCTGATTGTGATAAAGGTCGTAGCCTTGAACGATCTGATTATTACCTCATCCCATATGCCCCATATAAGGGTGCACAAGGATTTGATGGTTAGGTATTCCTTGAGAAAAAGGAGCCATATAACCATAATTATAAGACTGATAGGTTGGTTTCCCCTTAGGCACATAAGGAGGTATATGGCCTCTTGACACGACATCATTGGCTGATGTAGGGACAACGTAGTTATACAAAGTACTACTTCCCAAGGAACCGTGCGGGACATAAGGAGGATGCGACACAAGGAAGGCATTTGAAGGAACGGGAATGGTGGATGATGGGACATAAGATGGAATGTAATAAATGGCCCCAAAATTCACACACACACTATCACCCCCAATGGAGCGAAACCTAGTGTCAAGATCGGATAAAGGGAGAAAAAATACCCCCACAAAGGGAGCAGAGGGTGCAATATGAACACTCCCAAACCGATGAGCAAGGAAAGGAGCAATAGTGTCCCAAATTCCAACACCAGGATACACACCGGGACCGGTAGCAGATGATGGGATAGATGTAGTGAAATCTGACATGTCGAATGTAAATGAACCTGTGCTAGAGGGAGTATGTTGAGTCTCAACACCCGACCTATCTGAGGAAAACCTCCTATAGGCGGCTGCAAAATCTGATATTTGGGGTCACATAGTATGGGAAGTACCAACTCCCGAAGGGTCAGTATAAACCAGAGTTCCAGGTATCCATACGGTTCCTCCCCCCATTCCAGATGACAGAGATGGAGGGCACTCATGGATCTCAGATGTAGTACTCACAACTAGAACTATGTGTGAATCAAAGTGTATTGAAGGTTTTCTATAACATATAGTCCTCTTTCGAGGAGGAGGAGAATGTAATGTCCCTTTTTAATAAATTTTATTCGATGACCAATTTTTCATTTTTTCCCAATTTCAAACTTTGACTAGTTTTGATGTCTAGGTCTCCAATTTGGCCCAAATGATACCAAATATTCAGGAAAGGTATATGAATGATACTAATACTTGAAAATGATGTTCATGAATGTTTTATGACCCTCTAATTACTTATGCAAACTTGTTTAAGATTCTGGTCGAGGTAGGAGTTTTGACTAGTAATTTTGGGTTCTAATTCCCCCGCGATGAATACCGAAAATGGCTTCCCAAATGCACTCAAGCCAACTCGAATTTATGAATGGAATAATGGTACATGTAAAGGAAATTAATATGAACTCATATGCATCATCATTTAACTTTTAATGTCTGCTATAACTCCCTTAAATCAGATGCAAAAAGACTAGTTTCAACCTTGGGGGAAATGATAGGAAAACTTCTCCAAATGTTATGAAACTCAACAAAATAAATCCAAATGCTTATGTAATGAAAATTAAACTCATATAATCCATCACTAATATTCCATTCATCCATAAACCATGAGTATTTTACTCAGCCATTCGAATCTATCAACATTATATTGGTTTACAACAAGGTAGTGGGGAAATGACACTGTTTCTTCATTGTTTAACATTTACACATGAATTATTTTGAGTATTTAGACATGAGAGTATTATCAAATTTTAAATACAGAAAGTAACAGTCCATTCATCCATAAACCATCATTACTTTATTTTATCCATTCGAATCCATCAACATTACATTGGTTCACAACAAGATAGTGGGGAAATGACATTATTTCTTCATTGATTGACATTTTTACATGAAATATTTCATTATTTCTACCTAAGAGTATTATGAAATTGAAATAAAGATAATTTACATCATAAAATAAAATAATGGGGCATTATAAGCTTCCCCAAAGAGACCAATAGCTCACCCAAAGCGCAATCCCTCCATGAATAAAAACTAGAAATGGTTGAGAGAAAATGCTGAAATAGAATAAACCACAAGATTCCATGTAGATTACACCTGAAAATAAAACTCCATTAAAGCTCCATGAAAGACCTGAGTCGCCTCTCCAAACACCAATTTGGATGGTAATTTTTCACCCTTGAAATTGGCTAAGGCAAGAAAACTAGTCATCCACTAGCTCTCACAATTCACAAATGACAATTTAGAAAATGAAAAAAAATCCATTATCTTGGTTGACTCTTGTATTTTATAAACATACTTAGACTTATAAGGCTACCAATCCATACACAAACTTAATCCAATTCGAATTAGGCTGTGTGCTCAAGATTTTCCATGTGTCCTCCCTTTCCTAGCCTTCCATCTTCCCCCAATTTGAGTAGGAACCCATTGAGCTTCCCAAACTCACATGAGAGCCCTCTTGGATGCTCTATTTTGACCTAAAATTTTAGATATGCCAGATGTTAGCCTTCATATCTGATTTGTGTCATAGGTGTCATAACATCTTCATCATTGTTGTCATAGAGCTAGGGAATCTAATCCAAGTGTCTCACTAGCTCCAAAATGACTCTTCCTCTCCCATGTAAGTTAATTTTCCTTCCAAATTCCACCTATGATGCATATGTCCAATTTTATTATCCTTATAACTCATCCAAGAACATTTAGGCTTCCCATGGATTCAAAATTGCAAGAGGAGGATGCCACATGGCATAGAAAAATCTAACTTGTGTGGGTCCCACATCCTCCATGTGTCTTCATGATCAATTGCCACATTGATTTTACCTTGTATTTATTTATTTATCTCCTTTATCAAATATTTATTCCATCCTAATTTTCAAACATCATTTATTTCCCCCCTTATTCCAAATCCCAAAGGTTCCACCCCAACCTCGAAAACTAGTAGTTTTCCTCGGCAATCATTTGACCCTTAGCATCAATTTGAAAAACTCTGATGAATATGGAAAATGTGATTAGGCCATTGTGATGCAATGCAAAATTTGGAACATGGAAAATCCTCCCTTCCCAATATTTCTTGTCCTTGAGCAATTTCAAACATGGGTGTTGAAGAACAGGCTTTCTGTATGATTCTTTGAAGTTGCCACTGAGTTGCCCAACTTTGAGTCTTTGAGATTCCATGAATATTTTTGAGAGGAACCACCATGCTTGGTAATGCACTAATCTTATTAAAATCACTTTATTAAGTGGGTAATCCATATCCCATACTTCTTGTCTCCCAAAAAATTTGAAATCAATGGGACTAAAAACTATCTGTGGGTCCCATTGTTTGTATTGCACTTCAACAATTAAGAATGCTCTCCAACCCATACCATTAGGAAATAGAATTCTGGGATCCCATTTTATTGTATGCATTCTTCCAAACATCATGATTACATAATATATATCATCAAAGTACATACCAACGTAAAAAAATGTACATCAAGGAGGTGTCCCATCAAAAAATCATGAAAATGCTTATACCTCCAAGTAAGTAGACCACCATTTGTCAAGTGCATACAAGCTTCAAGTGACCAATCAAATATGCTCCAATGACATAGGTGAGGATCCCATGTCCTATAATGCTGCTCCAAAAGGATGTGATATGCATCAAAATATTCAGCCATGTATTCTTTCATCCAAGAAGTGAATGAAGAATCTCCACTCAAATCTGAACCATATAATGAACAAAAAAATCAAGGAGACTTCAAATGACTCAAAGAAGTATCACCCATACATCCATGAATGAGAGAATCATTAAGATATAACAAATTATGTGGATGGAAATAAAAATGTTCTCCCATGATAAATCTATTCACCCCAGTGTCGAATGAAGTTCCTCCAACATCAAATGAACCAAGTGTTGAGAAAGAAAAATCATGAGTCTTCAAGTGACTCAAATGCATATCAGAGGTGCATCCATGTAGATGTGCATCATAATAAAGTAACAAAGGGTGCTGCTGCAAATGTTAATAAGAATTTTCTCCAACCATGTCATCATAAAAAGTAAATCTAGGAGTTCCATACTCCTCATGTGGCACCATTGAAAAGAACCCTTTCACCCATACTTCATTGAGACTAATGCTGCAAAACATGGAATTGTAGGATGTAGGAGAATGGGATAACTCACCCAAACAATAAAAAAGTGCAGAATTTTCATCATGGGAAGGATCCATTTGGGTAGTATCATGCAACTCCTTCAAAAGTGTGAAACCTTTGTCATAGATGGCTTCCAATTTAGAGGAATCATGCTCTTCTTTAAAAATTGCATAACCTTCATCAAGAGACAATTCAAGTTCCTTTTCCACCACATCAAGTGTTTGGATCTCTTCAAGTTCATCTTCAAACACATCATTCCTCATGATCCAGCATGTCATGAGAATCCTCCAAACAATCTACCATTTGACAATCTGAAACATAGGAGAAAAAACAAGTATCTTGCAACTTTTCAAAAAGTTTCTCATTTTGAATTATGAGATTATGATTATCCTTATTATTATTCAAGTATGCTTCATGTAAACATTCATTAAGCTCAACCAAATTGTTTCTATCAAAAAGCAAAGATATGAAATTACCTTCAATGTTGCACATTGCTCTTTGAATCTTCTCCATGTCTTCAAGGAAGGATGGATCCTCCAATGAAGAAATTTTCCAACAAGAATTTGACACCAATGCTTTAGTGTCATGTAGTATTCTAAGGGCCTCTTGGTTATTCTTTTCATTCATATTTAAGGACCCTTCAAGAAAATGAGGATCTTGCAAATGAACCTCCTCATCTTCTTCCTTCTTGCTTGGACCAACTTCATGAAGCTCAAGTGGTGATGGGAAAGTTGATCTTGTTTCTTATCCAACTGCTACAAGGTATTCATTTTCATGTTTACTAGAAATTTGGCTTGCAAAAAATTTTAGAAATATGATATCTATGTCAACAACATAGAGTTGTGAGCACCCATCAGTAGGTACCCCTTCATAGTTCAAGCATCCATCAGTAGATGATCTTTGTTTCATTTCCAAGGTAGAATGTGTCTCGAAATGATCTTCAGTATTTTCAATAGAAAATTCTTCATAATCATGTGATGTCTCTTCATCTTTTTCAGAGTCACTTGGGAGTGAATTTCGATCCTATGCATGTACTACTTCTTCTACTTCACCTATTTCAGAACTAAGTGGTTCACAGGTCTTCTCCTTTTGCTCCTTCAATCAAGCTGATGCATTTTTCCCCTTGGTTTTCTTAAAATCAATATATTTTCTCCAAAATTGGATAGAAAAAAATTCAAATCCTTTCATAATATTCTTGGTCATGTCTTCAAAGATAGGTTCCATGATTTTTATATGCTCCTCACCATCATATGAGGTTCCCTTTTCATCCATGGTCACAGGTTCCTCTTCAACAAAAGCACTTTTGGGTTTCAATATCTAATGGGGGTCCTTGAATTCTTGTCCTCATAAATATCATACCACATCAGGTTCCAAGATCATGCTCTAATACCACTGTAATGTCCCTTTTTAATAAATTTTATTCAATGACCAATTTTCCACTTTTTTCCCAATTTCGAAGTTTGACTAGTTTTGATGTGTAGGTCTCCAATTTGGCCCAAATGATCCCAAATATTTAGGAAAGATGTATGAATGATATTAATACTTTAATATGATGTTTAGGGATGATTTAATACCATCCAATTACTTCTGAAAACTTGTTTAATATTCTGGTCGAGATAGGAGTTTTGACTAGTAATGTGGGGTTCTAATTCCCCCACAATAAATACTTAAAATGGCTTCCCAAATGCACTCAAGCCAAATAGAATTTATGAATGGAATTAGGTAACATGTAAAGAACATAAATATAAACTCATATTCATCACCATTCAACTTTTAATGTCTTCTATAACTCCCTTAAATCATATGCGAAAAAACTAGTTTCAACCTTGGGCGAAATGATAGGAAAACTTCTCCAAATGCTATGAAACTCAAAAAAAAACTCCAAATGCTTATTTAATAAAAATTAAACTCATATAATCCATAAATAACAGTCCATTTTTCCATAAACCATCAGTATTTTACTCATCCATTCGAATCTATCAACATTATATTGGTTCACAACAAGGGAGTGGGGAAATGGCACTGTTTCTTCATTGTTTAACATTTACACATGAAATATTTTGGGTATTTAGACCTGAGAGTCTTATGAAATTTTAAATGCATAAAATAATAGTCCATTCATCCATAAACCAACAGTATTTTACTTATCCATTCGAATCCATCAACATTACACTGG
Source organism: Pseudotsuga menziesii (assembly GCA_001517045.1). Lineage (NCBI taxonomy): Eukaryota > Viridiplantae > Streptophyta > Pinopsida > Pinales > Pinaceae > Pseudotsuga > Pseudotsuga menziesii. Next base: position 150,591 of record LPNX010009785.1, on the reverse strand, counting down.
TTCACAACAAGATAGTGGGGAAATGGCACTATTTCTTCATTGATTGACATTTTTACATGAAATATTTAAGTATTTCGACCTGAGATTCTTCTGAAATCGAAATAAAGAGAATTTGTATCAGAACATAAAATAATGGGGCATTATACTCTTCCCCAAAGAGATCAATAGCTCACCCAAAGCGCAATCTCTCCATGAGCAAGAATATGCAATAAAAACTGGAAATGGTTGAGAGAAAGTGCTACAATATAAGAAACCACAAGCTTCAATATAGCTTACACATAAAAATAAAACTCCATTAAAGCTCCATGAAAGACCTGAGTGGCCTCTCCAAACACCAACTTGGATGGGAATCTTTCACCCTCGAAATTGGCTAAGGCAAGAAAACTAGTCATCCACTAGCTCTCACAATTCACAAATGAAAATTTCTCAAATGAAAAAAATCCCTTCTCTTGGTTGATTCCTTTATTTTACAAACATCCTTAGACTTCTAAGGTTACCAATCCATCCACAAACTCAAGCCAATTCGAATTAGGGTGTGTGCTCAAGATTTTCCATGTGTCCTCCCTTTCCTAGCCTTCCATCTTCCCCCAATTTGATTAGGAACCCATTGAGCTTCCCCAAATCACATTAGAACCCTCTTAGATGCTCTATTTTGACCTGAAATGTCTAATATGTCATATGTCAACCTTCAGATTCTATTTGTGTCATAGGTGTCATATCATCTTTTCCTCTTAAACAAAAGCACTTTTGGGTTTCAATATCTAATGGGGGTCCCTGAATTCTTGTACTCATAAATACCAGACCACATGAGGTTCCAAGATCATGCTCTGATACCACTATAATGTCCCTTTTTAATAAATTTTATTCAATGACCAATTTTCACCTTTTTTCCCAATTTCGAACTTTGACTAGTTTTGATGTCTAGGTCTCCAATTTGGCCGAAATGATCCCAAATATTCAAGAAAGATGTATGAATTATATTAAGAATTGAATATGATGTTTAGGGATGATTTATGATCCTCCAATTACTTATGCAAACTTTTTTAAGATTCTGGTCAAGGTAGGAGTTTTGACTAGTAATTTGGCGTTCTAATTCCCCCACAATGAATACTGAAAATGGTTTCCCAAATGCACTCAAGGCAACTCGAATTTATGAATGGAATTAGGGGACATGTAAAGGAAATAAATATGAACTTATATGCATCACCATTCAACTTTTAATGTCTGCTATAACTCCATTAAATTAGATGCAAAAAGACTAGTTTCAACCTTGGGGGAAATTATAGGCAAACTTCTCCAAATGCTATGAAACTCAAAAAAATAACTCCAAATGCTTATGTAATGAATATTAAACTCATATAATCCGTCAATAACAGTCCATTCATCCATAAACCATCAGTATTTTACTCATCCATTTGAATCTATCAACGTTATATTGGTTAGCAACAAGGTATTGGGGAAATGGCATTGTTTCTTCATTGTTTAACATTTACACATGAAATGTTTTGGGTATTTCAACCTGAGAGTATTATGAAATTTTAAATACATAAAATAACAGTCCATTCATCCACAAACCATTAGTATTTTACTTATCCATTCGAATCCATCAACATTACATTGGTTCAGTACAATAAGATAGTGGGGAAATGGCACTATTTCTTTATTGATTGACATTTTTACATGAAATATTTCAGTATTTCGATCTGAGAGTCTTTTGAGATTGAAATATAGAGAATTTACATTATAAATTTAAATAATGGGGCATTAGAAGCTTCCCCAAAGAGATCAATAGCTCACCCAAGCCCAATCCCTCCATGAGCAACAAAATGCAATAAAACCGGAAATGGTTGAGAGAAAGTGTTGCAATAGAAGAAACCACGAGCTTCACTGTATCTTACACCTACAAATAAAAATCCATTAAATATCCATGAAAAACTTGAGTGGCCTCTCCAAACACCAACTTGGATGGGAATCTTTCACCCTCGAAATTGGCTAAGACAAGAAAACTAGTCATCCACTAGCTCTCACAATTCATAAATGACAATTTATCAAATGAAAAAAAAATCTTTCTCTTTTTCTATTCCTATATTTATAAACATCCTTATACTTCTAAGGTTACTAATCCATCCACAAACTCAAGCCAATTCAAATTAGGGTGTGTGCTCAAGAGTTGCCACGTGTCCTCCCTTTCCTAGCCTTCCATCTTCCCCCAATTTGAGTAGGAACCCATTGAGCTTCCCCAACTCACATGAGCGCCCTCTTGGATGCTCTATTTCAACTTGACATGTCAGATGTCAGCCTTCAGATCTGATTTGTGTCATAGGTGGCATAGCATCTTCGTCATTGTTGTCATAGAGCTATGGAATCTAGTCCAAGTGTATCACTAGCTCCAAAATGACTCTTCCTCTCCCATGTAAGTTACATTTACTTCCAAATTCAACCTATGATGCATATTGGTAAGTATATTAGCCTTCTAACTCATCCAAGAACATTTAGGCTTCCCATGGATTCGATATTGCAAGAGGAGGATGCCATGTGGCATAGAAAATCTAGCTTGTGTGGGTCCCACATCGTCCATGTGTCTTAATGATCAATTGCTACTTTGATTTTCCCTTGTATTATTTATTTAGCTCCTTTATTAAATATTTATTCCATCCTAATGTTCAAACATCATTTATTTTCCCCCTTATTCCAAATACCAAAGCTTCCACCTTCAACCTAGGAAACTAGTAGTTTTCCTCCTTGGCAATTATTTGACCCTTAGCATCAATTTGACAAACTCTCATGAATATGAAAATGTGATTAGGCCATTGTGACCCAATGCAAAATTTGGGACATGCCAAAGAAAGGTTCCATAGATAATCCTGCTAAGCATCGAGATCGGCAAGGAGCCATAAATTGATCCACAATGACTCAAAAGAACAAATACTCAACTAACAACGATCCCTAAGTCTAACTAGTGCACAAAGAGAACACCCCTCAGAAAACTAAGTCAGATGCACACAATAAGAGAGGGAATTTAAGTGAGCTCTTGAATGTAGCAGGTATGTCTCTCCTATCATAGGCCTAAGACTCCAATACATTACAAGAAGATATGTGTAACCAATTATAGTGGCCCTCAGCTTCAACGCATATAGCGACTATGTTGTCCAACCCCTAGCTGGTCGAGACACTCCCAGAATAACATCTACAAGTACCCCTTGTGATACCTAGGTATGACAACAAAGGTCGCCCCAGTATAACCAATGCTTAGGCGGCAGTCGCAGGCGAGATCTATCGTATGGGTAGGGTAAAGAAGCCCAAAGCTCGAAAGAACCAAAGGTACCTTCGAAGCCCACATATACGAATAAGATCCCAGAAACATCTCCGGCACTCAAGAGAAAGTGACATGAGGCTATCCCCACCACAAACATGTGCATTTCCTCATGCTTAACTTTTGTGTAAGAGGAGCCTCCTGAGAACACTAATTATACCAAGGATTTCACTTCTCACCTATACAAACACCTAGTTGTTTTGTTTCCTAGTCTTGGAAAGATTTACTCGCGACACCCTATTCCAAGACTCTACAATCTTAAGCTTGTTGGTGCACCTCTATCAAATAAAAATGTGCAATCAGTTTTAATTTGAGCGTTAATTTTAAGGTTGTGATTACTCAACAGTAATGAACGTGCAACTAGTGAGGTTATGACTCAAATTAATTCAAGGGAATGCCAAAAACTCAAACAACCACTAAACATGACCCAAAAACATAGAGAAGCAGAGAGCAAATCAAGCCAATCATGCCCCCAAACCCCAACAAAAAGGAAATCCCCAATTGAGTCACCAATTCTATTACGGAGAATATCTCATATGGTTTGGGGTTGACCACAACAGACATGCTAACACCATAAATAAACGCATTTCCAATCCTGCTAAACATATAAGCAAAACTAACATTAAGGGACCAAGGGGGCGTACCTTATTCCGGATGTTTGAAGTAAATCCCCATTGTGCTTTCAATCAAGTTTGTACCTACACATTGCCCTCAACAACAACAAAGTGTACAAGCATGATATATTTAAAGAATTAGTACGTAATCTAGCATGATATATTGTAATACATAATCAAAGTAATCACATCCATGGATAAATAATATTCATAATTACATGTGTAATGGACGAGAAATGGATATTTCTATTAGTATAAACATAGATAAAGATGACAAACTCTGTTGACACCTCGTCAAAATTGAGAAACGGAGTCCCTCCACCTGGGCCTCCACCGCTTCAATCCCCCATACAACGACAATCTCACAAAGATCAAGGAAATCTTGGGAATTAACAATAATGGTTGCTTCAAAGACAAAGGAATATAGACTCAAGTACATAAGAATAGGGCACAATTCCACTATAATGTATTTTCTCTCAAAGTTCTCTTCCTCTAATGATTCATAGTCGCTCAATGTATAACTCTTCAATAGGAAGTGAAGGGTCGAAGTGGAGCATTTCCCGGCATATGGAAGGCCAATAGACAAGTCTGTCGTTACTTAGTGGGGGAAAACTACAAATATTTTTAGTTTTTTAGCACATTTCCTGATGTACATGAGTGACAGTGGTGCCAGATGCGTATACGCGGGTTGTAAACTTGTGACCCATGCATATATATATATGTGTGTGTGTGTGTGTTTTAATGGGTTCCACTAGAGCATTAGGGTCCTAATGAACAAAAATGCAATGAACAAAAATGTGTAAAAATAGTCTCCATAGAGAAAAGGATAGGCCATCCAAGCATTATGTATAAGGTGTGGCAAATCACGCTATAACACCTGTACCATCCCAGACAAAGTGGAATTTTTTTTTATCGAATAATGTTGACGATGGCCAAGGGTATCATAACCAAGGAAAAACAATAGATTTGAATTCCCATAAGAACAACATGAATTAGCGTTAGTCTTCCACCCATGGAAAGAAATCTATAAGGTAAGTTGTCGGTTATTCTTTCAATTTTTTAACCGCTCATAACCAATCTTCATTCCTGTATTTATTTGGTTTCAACAAATATCCAAGATTTTTGAAACCTGATTCTAAACTTTCCACTTTATATTAGGAAAATGATCTAAGCTTAGATAAGACAACCTCAGAGACTCTATGCTGATAGAAAAAAATATTTTTCGAGACTGGTTTGCATGCCCGAAGCTAAACAAAAATAGTTGAATTTTCATGATGAATCTTCCATTCATTAATCTTATCAGAACAAAAAATAACCAAATCATCAACAAAAGGAAGATGTGTAATCTTTAGTGCTCGAGATATTTTTATACCTATAAAATTTACTTTCAATTTTGCTTCTGCAATCATTATACTTAAGCCTTCAATAACCAACAAGAAAAGGATGGGCTACAATGGAGACCCCTGCGTAAGACTTCGGGAGCTGCAAAAAAAAATGATGGATGCAACATTTACCAAAACAACATTATTTGCTGAAGAAATACAAGCCGATATCCAATTAGTAAAGACCATAGTAATATCAATCAACAACAATATAATTCTGAGAAAGAGCCAATTGACCTTATCATAAACTTTAGCAATATCCATTTTCAGAACTAAAGCACTAATATTTTATTTTTTAACGAATGGAGACATTCCTGTGAGAGCCCTATAACATCCAAGGTTTTCCTATTGGACCAACATAGATCCATCTTAAGCACGAATCTATCAAGCATCGAGAAGGATCCATTTTTTTTAGGTGTAAATTTTTTAATCTTAATTTTTTTACACATTAAGAAAAAATTTACACCTCAAGATTTTCAATCCATCTGGTACTTGATACAACATTATGCCTTACAACATATCCCCCATACTGTGTTGTAAAGCACCACACTACTCTCGGTGCAATAAGAAGCCAAATTGTTCTTTAGATATCACTTCTAACAACTTTGGTTTGATTCTATCTACAAATTTTTTTCTCACCAACTTGTAGACAAAATTGAACAATGTAATGGGTCTGAAATCTGAGAAGGAATCAGGTTGATCTTTCTTCGGAATAAGGGAAATAAATATAAAATTGACAGCTCCAACATAAAACCATCTCTTATATACAACTTATAGAATCTCAATAACATCCAACAAATCCCTTCCTAGCATGTCAAAAAAAACATAAAAATCTCCACTGGCCATCCATCCAGTCCTAGACTTTTATCTTTAGCAAATTTGGACAACAAAGTTTTCACTTCATCAATACTAATAGGTCTCCTAATCTAAATCCCTTCCTCTCTTGAAAAGAAAGAAGAATATTGTCTTACCACCTCCATTTGATTTCCAATATCATCCCTACTAGAATATTTGAAGTGGTTACTGAAAAATATACAACAGCATTCAAAAAATCCATTTGAGAAAAAAACTCGATTCCCAGTAGAGGAATTGATATCCCGAATTGTATTGAGATTCTTCCTATAAGAGGCATATATATGAAAAAACTTTGTGTTATCATCACCAATATCTATCCAAACTTCTATACTCTTTAAACGTTAGGCCTCTTCTTCTTTCTTCAACATGGCATCCTTTTTGTTTTCCATCTTAATAACCCTTTCCCTCTCTTCTGGAGAAAAATTGTCGGTCAAATTCCTTAACAAAATCTCAAATATTTGATTTTCAATAATATTGAGATTATTCCTTTCTTTATCTTCTTTCTTCTTTATCCACCCTACCACAATTTTTTTCAATTAATTAATTTTATATACCAAATTGTCCATCGCATTCATCCCATCTAGAACTATCAAAGAAGACCAAAAATATTTCACCATTCGACAGATAGACTCATCCTTCAGCCAAGTTTGATTAAATTTAAAAGGAAAATTTGCATAAACAGGTTCCTTCTCAAATTGAAGTGCAATAGGAATATGATCAGATATTTTGGACACTAACTTCCAAGATCTATATCTAGTACAATCACTTATCAAGGATTCTGACATGAAAAACCAATCAAGTCTTTTACCAATACCTTCATCCCCCAATCTCTTATTTTTCCAATTAGGGGATGATATAAATAAATTTGTTCCTACTAAAAAGATCTTGAAAAAACAAATACCATTCCCCATTTCATAGGAAAACATTGCAAAATTTAGGTTTCTTGCAATAATCAAGCTTTTTAGATTTAGGAGTCCACTAGATTCAATATTCTCCCAAAAAAACATTTTATCTTTGTAATGAGCAGGAGATTGATATCATAAGCAAACCCTTTAATTCTATCTTCATGCAGTATACCAACACAAGCTTTGTAGGGAGTTAAATTACAAATCCGGGGGTTCCAAAACGCTAATAGACCTCCAGATTGCCCTTCACCATTTATTGCACAAACCTCCCTGTTAGCACTGTTTTATTTTGCAGGAGCAGGTGTTATCACCCTATAAATCTTAAGCTTTCATGGGTGATTTGGTAGCTCCAAGACTTTTCTTATTTGGTAATGACGGCTTTGTCAACAACTAAAATAATGGTTATTTGAGCAAAAATCTATAAACATGGCCAAAAAATGGTCTTTCAAGAGACATTTTTATCCTCGAGTCTTCTTATTATAAATATATATATATATATATATACACACATAAAATTTGGCTTTTAAAGTCAATGTTATGTTCTCGGACTATTACAGGGCTTTTAAAGTTTAATTTATCAAAATATAGTGGGGTAAGCCCAATTTCCAAATCTGAGCTCACCACCAAGAGCTACATTATATATCAAGTAACTGAGAGTTCACTAAGCATTGAATAACAAGTGAAACTTAAGCCTAAGGCACTAAGTACCAAGTCACATGGAGGATGATCCCGTAAGAGGCACTCTGTTTGCTCAACACATCGATATATGTTGCAATCGTCGACATATATAAACGCTTGAATAGTTTATCACATGCTGTCGAAGGTATTCACCAAGTATCGTAATATGCCAAGGTGTAAGGAGGATAGTCACGAGGAAGGCCGCGATCTTCTTCCAATTTATATCCACGAGATTTTGCCAAGCAACAAGTCATAAGGGAGGAACACACAAAGAGAATTGAAAACAATCACACATGAGATGATGGAGGACGGGTTAATAGGAGAAGGTTTGTAAAAGGTTTCTTTTGCACCAAGAACCCGAGTATCTAGTTGCCCATATTGTATAAAAAAATTTATAAATGTCATTGCTATGCTAAAATGTTGATAAAGAGCTAGCGCAAGTGCTGAGTGATTTGTGAATACCCTCATGTTGAAGGTTGCTTTAGTTTATATCTGCACCCCAACTAGATCAACGATTCAAAATCGTTCCACTGGAAAAAGTGACATGAGGTTAACATTAAAACGGAAGAGCGGAATTTTCCTGCTAGTATTTAGATCTAAACATGTGTTGTTGTTATATTTATTTCGCTGATTCAAACGGGATGGATTCAAAACCGTTTTTGTCTTTCAAAAATTTGTTTTTTTACGCCAAGTATCATGAGGATACACTCCACTCTTTGGCGACATGTATGGTATTCTAATATCACTTCAGGAACAAAGCGCGCTAAGGGGAAAAGTAGAGAAGGCAGGGTTATATTGCTACTTGGACTATTAAAATGAATTCGAAGAGCTTCTCACACCTAAATCTAATGCAAAGATGGTAATTGGTTTGGATATCCAGTCACAAACTCTGAATGAAATGACACAAGCTCTGGAGTATGCACAGAATGACATTGAGATCGGTGTCATCATCTTGATAAGTAAAGGGAATGAAGCATTTTACAGTGACTGATATCAATCACTACGAGGAGGTCAAGGATACTCTGATCATGGTAGCATGGGCATCTTAATGTTTTGGATGTGCAGATATAGATCTGAGGACTTCCCAAACCAATGATTGTGATGGTAGCTAGATATGCAGTTGGCGGTGGGAATGTTTTGGACATGGTTTGTGATTTAACAATTGTGGCAGATAATACTATTCAAAAAGAAGCTTTGATGTAGGTTATGGGTGTAGCACAATGTCATGCTCAATCAACACTAAAAGAGCTCAAGAGATGTGGTTTCTTTGTCAATTTTACAATGGAAAGGAAGCAATGGAAATGGGCCTTATCAGCACTGTTGTACCACTAGGAAAATTAGAACAAGAATCACTAAAGTGGAGTAGAGAAATATTGTGAAACAACCTGACAACCATTTGAATTTGCAATTCTAAACTGAATGCCATTGATGATGGCCATGCTGGTCTCTATGAACTGTCTAGAAATGCCACTTTATTATTCTATGTCTCAAAGGAGGTTGATTAAGGAAAAAATGCATCTGCAGGGAAGACATCCTGATTTTTCAAAGTTTATAGGGCTTCCCTAGCCATACAGTTGGAGCACAGTCCATATTAAGTCTTTTCCAACTTTACAGTAGTGTGTAGAAGTTGGCATTGTTTCTTGAGAATAGAGTCTGCAATAATTAGTTAAATTCAATCAAGGAAGTAGGAAGAGGAAATTAGGCTATGGTGATGAAACTGTTAACTATTAGATATTTACTATTGTAATCTACGGGAACATTGTTTAAAATGAAAGCTCTTGTGTATAATGCAACTAGGTAAAGAACATCTACAGGTGGAATACTTAACATCAGGATCATCTTCCACAATTCTAACTTCAGTATTTGAGTCCCACATTTTCATGCATTTGTATTCAGTTAAAGATCAACTGGAAACATCTTCTGGCATTCGAAACATATCAAAGCAACATTTCCATATTTTAGTCATTTACTATTAAAAAATGATTCCTAGAAATTAGTGATTAGTTATATAGTTGTCATAATTTTAGTATTAGCTTTTTTATTTTTAAAAAGGGAAGTTATTATGACTCATATTTTTCTGGGGGATTGGGCAGTTATTTTTCTATATATTCATATGTAAAACATAGAAAAAGGGTTCAAATCTCATGAGGAGAGAGTCTTTTTCATTGTAGCTGATGGGGTACTTTTTGTATATATTTTTAATGAAGTTAGCACGATAGTGACAATATTTCTGCAACAAATATTCATTCCAGTAAGTACTCTCTTGTTATATATCATTTGTTATCTTTACTTGCATTTAGCTGAAGTAATGTATGGAATTCATCTTTTAGTGATGCTCCTTGCATATAGAAATGCATGTTATGTTTTAATGATGTCTGGTCCGGAATTCACCCTCATTTGGTGCTCATCTCACAATGATCATCCTTCATGTTCTTTCTTCTAAAGTTGTATTGGGAATTCATCCTTGTTAGATGCTCCCAATGTAATGGGATTTTCCTATTTCTTTATTCTATCATGGAATACCTTTTATTGTTGAAGAACGTACTCATTTTTGCCTTTGTCTTTGGATTCATATCATAACCAGAATGTGACTCCATTGGCCAATGGAATTTTCCCCTCGTTTTTCTAACCAAAACCTATTAGTTTATCAGTCTTTGTCCCATTTTGAACCTAGCCAATGTTTTATTGCGTAATTAGTTGCCATAGTGACTTTGGGGTGACTGAGATAGAAGAGAGAGCCCTCCATGGGTTGAAAGAGGCTAGCTTTCAACTTAAAATCGGTTTGCATGTTCCTTGGGATTTATTTGATACAACTCTAAGAAAATTCTGAGTGAGGGCCATCCCCTAGCCCTATGATATTGAAAGAAATGCAATACATTAAGAAACACTCGGTAGGGGCATCGATGCTCTAAGGGCCCCAAACTCAAATTATTTTCTCTACAAAAACTCTTCTACAATCTGAATTCTAGAGGATAATGGAACATATTACCCCCCTTGTAGTGTCACTTCCCCCTCACATGCCTACCCTCTACCCAACACTTCTTTACTTTTGTTTTTCTTCCTAATAGTCACATTCTAGTGACAAATAGAAATGATTGAGGATTTACAGGAACTTTCCATAAGCTTATTGATAAAAACTTGCAAGGGGGTTTTAACCTTTTCACCCATAAAAACATGTTCCTCTCCAGGATAAACCCCATTCACCTCCAAACATCAAACCAAAACTGGCTTATCCCTTTTCTCTTAACCTAAATATGTAAAATCCTCCAGAGAGATATTATTTATCTCACCACTTGGAAAATTCTCCTTTTGTAAACTAACCCCAGCATTGGCATCAACACGAATCCTACTCCCATTAGCCAAAACCTTGTGAAAATTTTCACCAACATAATCTTGCAAAGGAAAAATTTCCCCATTGAACCCCCTAGACTCTAAAGACTCCCCATTACACTTTCCAAAATCTAAAAGAAGAATTTCCCTCCCAAAAATACCATAATCAATGATGTTATTACCCAATCTACAATCCAAATCTTTTTTCACAACTTTTATAGAAATAAGTTCTTTAGATGACAAATCCCCATATGGAACAGTAGAACCCACAAGAGACATACCTTTTATAGTACCATCTTCAATGACCGAGGGTTTGACTGGTAGTAAATTTGAACTATCTAATTGATCATGAGACACAAAAGAACGAACCCCCAACAAAAACCACTTTGCTTCTGGACAATTCCTTCTCAAATTACTCGTATTCCTACAATTTAAGCAGCAAAAAGGAATACCTCTACAATATAATCTTTGCTGCAGAATTTGATCACCCCATCGAATGTTGACCTTTTTCGGAAGACCTTCTGTCATATAAAATTCTGCCAAAACCTTCACAATCATCTTATCTCCAGATTAAAGCATCTCCTTATTTACAAAGATGAATTTCCCTAGATGGTTGGCCATATTTTTGAGAATATCCTTCGACCAAAACTCAATTGGGAACCAGGATAAAGAAGCCACATATGACACTTAGGTATTTTCTATTTTTGTGGATTATTTTCAATTGACCAACGCCATAAGACAAGCGGCCCATCCCTAATAACCCAAAACATGTCAAGAATATTATGAGCAGTATCTTCTAATAGAAATATAAAACAGAACCACCCATTAGAAATCCACAGAACTTGCGGGCTATAATCCAACAGAGGATTCTAATTTTCTGACACCCAGCTAATGATCTCCACCCTATTCATTTTCACATACTCCATTATACCCACAAGTGGCCTTCTGTAAATCCCTTCAACCTTCCCCACAGTAACGTCACGCCCAACTATAAAATCCTCCACATCTAATTTTACCTTAAAGGCTTTAAGTTTCCTTCTGTTATGCGTTCTTTCCCCTGTAAGACTCGAAGGTATATTTGGATGATTAAAATCGGTAATTTGTGGAGTATCGTTAATAGGAGCTTCTACATTCTCTAGCACCACCCCACTAGAAACAAAACCCCCTTTTCTTGCACTTTCGACAATACCACTCCTTCATGGACAAAAGAGCCCACTCTAGAGTTTGGAGACACCACTTGTGATTTACCAAATCCAATATCCAATGTCCCCTTTCCAGATACTGCATGCAAACCACTGACCATAGAATCCAAGCACCTATAAACATTGACAATACCTTTTCACAATTTTTCATATGATGTCAGAGAAGATATAGGATTAGGTTTTAACATAAACCCAGATGAAGTTGACAAGGCTTAAAGACTTTTTTAATTTTTTTGACATAGGGGTAAGTAAAGTAAGGTCCTACCAAAAAGATAAACAAAATCCCTAACCCCAAAAAATCATGAAGTTTAATAATGAAAAGAGAGGTTGGTGAAAACCATTAGCGTGAGAGAACGAGCTGAAAAGGACTGAAAACCAAGATTACAAAACTAAACCAAGAAGGTCTAGATGATACGCAAAGACAAAACAAAAAAATCACACTTTTTTAATCCCTCGTTGGTACTAGGCCACCTCTTTAGGATGGCTTAACTCCAAGTTCTCTGCAAAAATAACCATCAAAACCTGATTAGGGTTTTGAAACCTTTCCATCAATTAGGGTTTTTAGACCTCATTTCCTTAATCAAAGAAGGGATATTAAATTTATATTAGAGAAAGGGTATGCAAAATAAAATTTAAAAAAAAAATTGGATTTATTATTAAAATTTATTTTAGAAAAATGGTGCAGTAAAACAAAATATTATTTAAAAATATCACAATTTTATTTAATAAATATTAAATTACATTTAAAAAAAATTGTTTAATAATTATTAATGTACAAACTTGTTAGCTTTTAAAACAAGGGTTAAGATGAATGTATGCTTATTTATTTTATTTTTATATTGTATTCAATATGGTTTTTAAATAGAGTTTAAGTTTTTCTTGTTTGTTTTTAATTTAGTGGTGTTATTATTATTTATATATCATATTTATATTGAGTTTTAAAATACTTTTTTTCTTTAATGTAATAAATGAGATTTGGTTAATTGATAAATTGGGTGTTGTTTTCAAAATTTACAACTAGTGCATTGTGTAAACAAGTTATGGGGGTCTTTCCCGGTGGGTTAGCTCGAGTGGTTGAGAGTTGTTTTCATAAGCATATGGTATTGGGGTCAAATCCTTGGGTGGCTATGCAAAGGCATCACTCGATGTCTCCATCGGGTTAGGCCCCGTAATTAGGGCCGACGATTTACCTTGGGTATCATCCTCAAAATGAGGGGAAGTACCTGAGGGTTTCCCGAGATACATTCCATCTAAAAAAGAAACAAGTTATGGTAGTCTTGCATTTACTTAATTGAAGAGTAAACAATATAGTATGTAAAATATTTACCTTAGGATAAGTGCTTTCTATTTTTTTTCAAAAGAAAAAAATTATTTTCTCATTATTCATCTGAATCAAAGAAAAAGAATCAAAATTGCGTCTTTATCCTCCATACAAATAAATTTTTGCTCATCTACCTACAAAGAAAATGTACTTCTGAAAATGTCTTCAATACAAGAGAAGTGAGTGTTACTAATATATCCAATAAAAAACTAGAAAAACCTCATTCCATAAGGAAAAGCAAAAATTACATAAACATGCTAGATACCCCACAATTTTTTTTACCTGAATATATAACTTAACATATACTTTCCATTATTTCACCAATAATCAAACCTTCCATATGTTCTTCATAGGAAATATATCCTTCGTTGCTTGTTGCAACTTTCTTGGAAATTTGGTCTACTTCCATGTTGTAAGATTTGGATATATGAGAAAAATCGATATGAGAGAAAGAGGTCTACAAAATTTTGACCCTAATACACCATTGTTTGAGTTGAAGAACCTGAATCTTATACATATCCATAGCCTATTCAATTATCATCTTTCAATCACCAGAAATTTCAAGTGAATCAATTCTATTAGAAGCTGCAAATTAAAGAATTCCCCATAAACCAATTAGTTTCGCTCTAATGTTACACCCTTTCCACTTCCCATACTTAATTTAAAAATATGATATTTGTTTATTATAAAGACCATTCCACTTCCACAATAGCCGTCCACACATGCTCCATAAAAAAAAAAAAACCTTTGGAGATAAAGGGAAGAGATGCATAGATCAATCTTTTGGCAACTTTTGTTTTTCTTCTTTAAAAACATCCTTGAATAAACTAATACTTTTAATACATCATTGATGGATATTTAGAAAAATATTATCAAAAATTACCTTGTTCCGCATGTTCCAGATCGCCCAACAAAAGAAAAAGAAAAAAGGCAACAACTTGTGAGATCTTTCATTTATACCCTAAATTCTAAAGATTTCACCTAAATTTGTATCCCCTGTGTAATTTGAATATTTAAATATTCACACACCGTGTACCACAAATTCTATTTGAAATCACAATAGATAAATAAATTTTCAACTAATTTAGTATCCCTCTCGCATAAAGCGCAATATCCTGGACCATTCCAGTCCCTTCTCATAAGATTTTTCCAAGTAAGTAATTTGTCCTCCAATGCAAACGAGAAAAAACACTTAGGTTTTTTAGGAAGAAAACATTTCCATAACTTAATATGCAACCATTTCCTTTGAAATTGATTATGAGAAGAAACAATAGGCTCGTATGCATCCTTTGCAGTAATAACACCTATAGTCTTGTTCCATACCCATACTAATCTATCCTTTGAGTCTATTAATCAAATGCCATCAGAATTGAGAGAGTTTATGTAATTGTCCGAAATTTTAGCCCAACTACCATGTAGGCCAATATCTCTGGAATTTAGCTAATATTCACAGTCAACTATTGACCACCACATCCTCTTAATATGATTGAAGGTAAAAACTTCAATTCCATCCAAATGTTCCAGAATTTCGTAAGGCAAAAGGAAATTCCCACTATCCCCTATGAAGGGGTTAATGCCAACACACATGCATTTTCCATTCCCTAAGTCCCACAATGTCCACTTGTCAATCTAGTGAACAAAATTTATAAAACTATTCCAAATGATTGGTGCCCCCATGCTCACAATATCTGCAGACCTGAACTAGCTCATTAATGAAATTCCTTTGAGATATTTGGACTTTGTGACAAAATTCCATAAACTGGTATAAAAATAATGTGCCACATACTCTTCATACGTAAAGATTTATTAAACCATTTCAAATTTTTATGTCCCACCCCCCCATATATTTTGTCAAAGCAAGCCTCTCCCAGGATACCAAGTGGAATTTATGCTCCTTACATGAACCAACCCATAGGAAATGGAAAATTTTAGTTTGTATAATATTGATAATGGCTTGAGGAATCATAACCAAAGAGAACCAATATACCAGGATACCCAAAAGAACAACATGACCTAAGGTAAGTCTTCCACCTAAAGACAAGAATCTATATGCCCAATTTCCAATCCCTTTTTCAATTTTTTTAACTAACCACATCGAGTCTTCAGTCTTGTAATTGTTAGGCTTCATCGCATAACCAAGATATTTAAACCCTGACTCTAAACTTTCTACTTTATATTGAAAAAGAGAGCATACTTGTGTCAATAAAGCCTCAAAAACCTTATCTTGATAAAAATAATATTTTTCCATGCCGATTTCCATGCCTGAAGCTGAGCAAAAAATTGTTAATATCTCATGAAGGATCTTCCATTCCTCAATTTTACATGAACCAAAAATAATCACATCATTAACAAAAAGAAAATGGCTAATCTTCAGAGTTGATGATATTTGTATGCCTATAAGATTTCTCTTCAATTTTCCTCTGCGTCATTCTACTATAAGAAGCAGGGACAAACTATAATGTTCACCATTTATAAGTATTGCATAATTTGTAGAGGATAATCAACTTAAGATCCAATTTGTAACTTCAACAGGAATTCCAATCTACAACCGAATAAGCCTCGAATGTTGTAATGGCGACATCTGATAAAAATGGCTCTGAGATGATCAACATGAAATTCTTGATGTTGCAAATCAGCAGGTAAATCATCAAGCTATGGTTCCATGATATGTTTAATGCCATTTAAAGTATAAGACATGGCATGTTGGAATGTAGCGCCAACATTTTTTAGACCAAAATTCAACTTTATGTAGGGAAAGGTCCCCCATGGGAAAATGAAAGTCATCTTATGTTGATCGAAAGGGAGTATCTCTATCTGATTATAGTCGAAAAATCCATCCATGAGCAAAAAATATGACACTTCCAGAATAGTTATCGATGATTTGATCAATGTAAGGAGTAGGGAAGTTGTCCTTCAAACAAGCCCTGTTAATATCTCTAAAATCGATACACCCTAATTGTACCCTACTTTTTAGTCATATGACAATATTAGAAACCCATTATGTCAATGGAACAGGGTAAATGAACCCAACCCTAAGACATTTTCCAACTTCTTCCTTAATGGTCGTTGCTTTTCGTGGATGTACTCGGTGTAGTTTCTGACGGACTGACTTAGCATCAAGGTATGTCCTGATCTCATGGACGACGATCAAAGGAACTATCCCTGGAATTTATTTGTATGTCCAAACAAAAACATCTCTAAATGCCCTGAAAAAGGCCATATAAGATTCAATTTCCAAAGAAGAACATTTTTGGCCAGACTGAAATGTGCTAAAAAACTCCAAGTTTCACTGATATGTCAACCAGAATGGTCTTAGTAATATTACTTAGATTACCCTCAGACTCAATAGTGTGAATGAGTATCGGTGACTAAAGAGTAGTTACAATATCATATGAAATCAACAACTCGAAATGATCTGCTACCATTTGGTAATGGGAAGGAAAGAAGATCGATGATGATGATCTTTCCAAGGAATCTCAACTAAATACATGACTTCATAATGGATTCATCTGATTTAAAAGGGTGCAAAATATAATCTAGAGATGGGGGGAATCTAACCAATATGGCAGATGGTAAGGGTCTGATGCCACCATGAGGTGATTATTAAGGGTGGGGTCATCAATTGTGGATTGGATAGCCTGGTAAATCTCTTCAAACTGACTCGAGGATGTCGAATCGATAATTGATTTCCCTTTAGCCTAGGTGTTGTAACTCGTCGAGGATATCATGTTTACATATGTGACCTACGAAGAAGGAGGACTATTTTTCAATGGAAAGACCCCCATAAGCGAGGAATATTTAAGAAGGACTACTCCTATGTTTTGATACTGTGGAGCCGAAGAGGCTAGGAGTGGAACATTTTTCTCATAATTACAACTCGTGTCTGGAACACAAAAATATAAATGATCAACAGTAACAATATTCCCTTGGAATGGGATTTGGACCACACGAAATACGAATTTTGCCACTGCCTGCATCGCGTAGAACCAATTCCTACCTAGGAGGAGATTGTAATCGACAGGAGCGTCGACAACCTCAAGATGGATGGACATTGATACACCCCCTAGTTCAATGAATAGAGAGGACAACAATCCATGGGGTTGAAAACCAAGACCATCAAATGCTTTTAATGTTGTAGGTGAATAGTTAATTTCAGGAGAGCCTATAGCTCTCCAACATGATAGAGACATGATTGAGGTCGAGGCGCATTCATCCAAAATGGCACGGTGGATTTTATTCCAAATAAATTTCATGGACAATTGAAAATATAACTGATGCGAGAGCCTCGATTTAAATCATCCAATTTAAAAGTGATAACACTGTTATTCTTGATTTCCATAGCTCCAAAAAATGACAAAAAATTATTCCTCTGTGTAGCACACGTTTGGAGTACTTCGAGGGTAGACATAGCACATGGTTCCTGAGCTAAATCTTCCACTACATTATAGTATTGGGTGGCACACGCACTAGGATTAAATACTTATTTCTGAATTGTACTCTTGGATGGCCGGAGGACTGCGTAAGGAACATGTTTTTCAATGTGAAGACCATTAGTAGGAGAAGGGATAGAAGCTGCAGTTTTATAAATTGGAGTGTTATCATTCTTTTTCTCTGGAGGAGGGTCATAGTTCTGGTATTTGGTCACAATATTCATCGATTCACTACACATCATTTTGACCTCATTGATGGAGGATGAGGAAGACCCATGCAAGGATTGATGGTCAATCAATGGTTGTTGGGTAAGAAAAGGATCTATCAAAACTGTCGAGGTGGAAGTGTTTTTTATAAATTTCCTAACCTCCTCGTGACAAGGATATTCTTTGGTGAAATGGTCACCTCCACATATAAGGCAAGGAAATTTTACCTTTCTCTTATTTCTAGATTCGACATCAATAGTTTATGTTTTATTATATTCATGTTTATTCATATACTTCTTGGATTTATTTTGTCCTTTCTTCTTTGATCCCAAATATTCTGAGGATTAAATTGCATTCACTTCGGTAGAAACAATAGGAGTAGAAGCAGTCATGGGATTGGATACAGTCTGGATAGCGGGTGAAGCATGTTGGTTTTGTTTCTTCGTGGATTTGGCCGCCGACTGTGTATGGACGGAACCAAGTATTCCATCGATAGGTGGTTCCATCGAAGATCTTGAAGGGTCAGAAGTAGGACGAGGAGCATTCTGGATAAAATCGTACAGAGTGCTTGACTGGAAATAACCAAATATAGGTACTAAGCATGAATGATTACTTGCTCTTCGGTAACAACACCTCCCATGGAAACATATCTGGCAATGGGTGGAAGTAATGACTTAGAGAACCCATCAACAAGTAATTGATCGGGAATATAATCCTTAATCAACCTACATCATCATCTCCACTCATGTATATGATCAGATATATGGGTGGAAGTTGTTTGACGGAGTGAGATCAAAAGACATGTACTAGTTTAATATATAATTGGTAATTAAACATGCGTAAAAAATGCCATTTCCAGAGTGTTGAAATCCCAAAAGGAATGCTGAGGCAATTCTATATACCATTTAGCGGCAATTCTGGTGAGAGTTATTTGAAAAAGTCTCAAACGGAGGGAACCATCCATTAGAGACTTTGAAGAACACCACAAATGATAAGTCATTGCATGGTTTTTGGGATCTTCACCAGGTTTGTCATCAAATTTAGATATATCCGAAGGTAACTTTATAGGAAGAATTGACCATGAAGGATCAAGGTGAATAGGATTGTTAATCAATCATGACAAATCCAATAGATCAAGAGTAGCCATAAATGGTAACTGTTGATTCGGCTGTGGATATTGGTATTAATGATAAGGCATCTAGGTACCAGTAGCACCATAAGAGGATTGATAAATGGGTGTCGATGATCCTCCTATAATGGGTTGGTTCGGCCATGGTTGGTTTCCAAATGATTTGTCTGATGGTCCTCCAGGTGGTGGGCCTTCAGGTGGTGGACCTACACATGGTGGACCTCCAGGTGGGCCTCTAGATGGTGGACATCCAGACAATGGACCTCCAGATGGTGGACCTCTAGGTGGGCTTCCAGATGGTGGATCTCCGAATGGTGCACCACCAAATGGAGGACCTCCATGTGGTGGGTCTCTAGGTGGTGGTGTTACACCTAAATCTCCTCATCAACATGTGATAAGATCCTAAAAATCCATGTTTTCCCTCATTCCCAAATATTGATGTGAAAACATTGATCCAGATGTCAAGCTTGCATATAAAAACCTAGCATCGCTTCTACTCTTAAGCCTAGGACCGATACCTTCTTCAGCACCGCTTGAGTTGTGTTGAAGACAGGCAGTGGCACCACCTTTACTCTTTGTTTGAAGAGCGGTTCTGCCCTAGCACCGCTCTATCATTAAGGAGAAGGAGCGGTGCCCTTGGTAAAAAGTGAAAAAGATAGACTTCATGCAGCTTCTATATCAAAAGCTTCGTGGAAGGCCTTATCCCTATTCACTTGCGTAAGTTGAGCTCGAGATCCATCCTTTGAGGATCTCCTATCCACCTCACCCACCAAAATCTCAACCATCTCTATCCATTTTAGGCCTATAAAAACAGGATCATACCCCATGGTTGAGGAGAGAGCAAAGTCATACTTCCATTTTGACATTCCGGCCTGATTCACTCGAGTGAGCATAGAGGAGCACGTTGGATCTATTGGGGATAAGACATTGGTTTTGTGGAGGAGTGCATCAACACTAAGGGACAANAAAGTTGGTTCCTTTCCCATATACTTGTTATGTATAATCTTGCATGTTTATTATCGGATTCCTTAGTCACCGATATAGATCTATAGATGATGTTCTGGTACTTTTTATCTTTTGTGTTTGATGTGTTTATGTAGGTATTTTCTTGGAGATATTTCGTTATAGGTGAAGAGCCACATCACTCCATCAAAGATTGTATTCCAGGTGTTTTTAGTTTCTAGGAGAAGTCTTCCAATCATGTTGTGAACTATTTCTTCTGGATCTAAACCATTCAGACCATAGGAACAACTTCTGTCCGTAGAAGGTGCGAAATTCCTAACAACAAATCTGGCGACCATACTAGGGAAGAACTTCAGCATATATGATCTTCCTTAGTCTTCGAACACTTATCTGAATCCAAGCTCCAGCTTTTTATCATTTCAATCAGATCTACCATTTGACCTAGTTAGGTTTTGGTTTGATATCATTAGATCTCTTCAAATATGGGCCATTCTGACTTTCTATGCTCTTTATTACTGTTAATTCATCATTTTTTATGCTAGTTTTCCAAGATTTAACTTTGTTTTTTCTCCTTTATTGTGTTTTGGACATTTACAGGGAACTGTGTATGTGTAGTGGGAAATAAGCGGTGCTGCCACATGTGCGTAGATATCAAGAAGCGGTGCCATAGACTGTGAGCAGTTAGTAGGAAGCAGTGCCTCCTCAAAACCGCTATGTCAACAACCCTCTCGAAGCGGTGCCTCCTCAGAACCGCTCTGTCAACAATCCTCTGGAAGCGGTGCCAGGTAGGTTTTTACCAGACCTCTACTTTTTCAAAAAATTTCAAGAATTTTTTTGTTTTTGAATTTCTTGTCTTCAATTGGCATTGCCCATACTTGTTTGCAAATACCTGAGTGTTTGAAATCTGAAATTTTTGATGCGGTAAATGCTTGTTTGTTAGAATCAAAAGGTTAGGTTAGGTTCATCATTGTTACTGCTTATAAGTTTGGTTATTTTTAAAGGGGTGCTTGGAAGCTTTAGCTCAGTTAGATCTCTGCCTGCTATTGGATAATACTGAAAAGAAAGACTTGTTTGATTGGTTTGCTTGTTTCTATTTTTTCATTAAGTTTGTGAAGGACTTATTTTTGCTCTGAAAAAAGAAATTTTTTTGGTTGAGTTTCATTTGTATTGTTGTTTGAGGACAAATTGTTGGACCTCTGATTAGCCTCATAAGCTTTCAGATCTCCATTTTTCTTCCTTTTATTTCATATTTTCATCTCATCAAAAGAAAAATATTAGAAGTTTTAAATTAGGTCTTTCTAGTTTAACGGAAAAATTGAAAAAATATCGATTATGCCTTTGAGTGCTTCTTGTCTTTCTTCTTAGAAAAGAGATCTTTCCCTATCTGCTTGCTTTCAAAATATTCGATTTGAAGAAGTGTTTTTTGCTTGTATTCTCAGAAAAGAATTGTTTAGTATAATTGTCTGGGAAATTTTTGGTTTCAAATCAAAATTTGAAAGAAAAATACTCTCTCTCCTTCCCAAAATTAGGCATACTCTAAATGGTAAAGTGAATGAACTTGCATTTCACATTTGCATGGCTTTACATTTATGTCAAAATTCCACGCATTCACCTAACCGCACTTTAAAATTAACGGTAGTTATAGGTCTAAAATTGTATAGAAATTTGAGTGATAGGTTAGAGACGTGTTCGGGCATTGCAAAATGTAGGAGATGTCGTTACTTTGTCCGCACTACAACCTGGGACTCACATGGTTCTTCCACATACCGTAGGTATATAGAACAGGATTTCACGTACCCTTAAGGTATATAGAAAGGTACTTCATGTACTCGATTGTATATCGGAAGACCTCTTGTGAACGGTTGTGCATTAGACAACACTACTACCGATTTGAGCTCCCACGTACCTTCTGTATATCAGGAGACCCCACTAGGATTATTTGTCCAACTGAGAAAAACCTTTGGCCATCTTGTTTGGAGCAATACACCAAAAACAACATTCAAGGAGATTACTACACACGTACCCTTGTGGTATATCGCGAGTTGCACCTGCTTGAAAATCCTGGTGAGAGACCGACTATTTGAGCTCATCCTATCATTTAAGTTTGTCTGTGGCCTGTAGCTTGAGTAGGAGAAATTTTTGTGTGTTTTTTCTTAGTTTTGAAACCCTAGGTTAGATTAGTGATTGTGCAATCTGGCTGAGTTTCAGTTGAGACAATCCAGAAGAACACAGGGCTTGCCACTCGATTTTCCTCATGTTACGGGAGAAAGTCCAATGGAAGCCATCGACCAAGGAGCTACAACTAGTTCTCATGAGGAAGAAAATATAGTTGTAGAAAGTGGAGACCAATTCACTTCTTATATTAATCCCTTGGCTCAATAGCCTCGTATGGCTAATACTTCCTTTCATCAGCATATGGAAGGTCGTACCGATAATCCTGATGCACCTAAGTATCGCATGGATGCTCCATTTTGGAGAACTTCCATGGGTCAGGACATTTCCTCATTCAGAGTTAATAGAACCTCTCCTAAACAAACTTCTCTAGGTGGAGAAGAATATAGACAAATCCAAGCATCTATTCACTGTACACGAGATTTTCAAGAGAGAATGCAAAGTCTAGACAGAGTTTTGGCCGCACCTGCACCTCATAACGAAACTATATCGACTAGATTACCCCGTAACATAGATCTTTGTCCTATGGATGAAATTAGAGCTTCAATTGATGGTCATCCAGCATATGTTGAGACTTCTCACAATCCAGGTCAAACCTCCAGTTCCACTCCTGCAGTTTTGAATTCTAGGTCTGTCTCTAGTCATCCCACACATTCTATAGCTGGGGGGCAACCTTTAGTTCCAGTAGTGTTTGTACCTTCTAACGCCGAGGGGAAACCCCGGTGCGACTTACGTTACCCACTAGTGGAATTGTTACTAATAATAGGAAAACCTCTACTATAGGACAATCCACAGTATATGTTCCTCCCACCAACACAAATATGGTAAACCTTCCTTCAAGTTTAGGTCAGCCCTTAGTGGCACAACCTGTAGTTAATCAACCCTCATGGGTTTATGGTTACCTAGAAAATCAAATGCATGTAGGGAACACGAATTACCAACCTACCCCTACAGGAATGTCTTGCAATGGATTTCCATACCATGGGAATGCATTTACACCATGGGGGAAACCCAATTGGTCTTACATACTAGAGATGGGAGGAATACCTATTCATGTTGATGGAGGTGTCGGAGGACCACATTATGGAGGTCCTCCCCCCGGGGGGGATGGGCAGTCCTCCTCCTGGGGGTCCTGGTGATCCTCCTCCTGGTGGTTCTAGTGGTCCTCCTCCTGGTGGTTCTGGTGGTCCTCCTCCTGGTGGTCTTGGTGGTCCCGGGGGTCCTGCTAGTCTTGGTGGTCCTCGTGGTCTCAGGGGTCCTGGTGGTCCTCCTCCTAATGCTCCTGGTGGCTGTAATCCTAGAGGTCAATATTTAGGAAGTATATCATCTCATCAGACGTTTCAACAACCTATATATCAGTCAACATATGGTCCTACTGACGGATACATGCCTCATCAATACTACCAGTATGTGGAACCCAATCGTCAGTTACCTTTCCTAGAAATTTTGGATTTACCTGATTTATCCAAATTGATAAATGATCCCATTCAACACAATCCTTCGTGGCCCGCAATTCTGGTAAAGTAACCATCGTACATTCCCAAATTCGATGGAAAGCAGGGAGATGATCCTAAAAACCATGTTATGACCTTCCATTTGTGGTGTTCTTCGAACTCCTTGACGGATGATTATGTCCGTTTGAGACTCTTCCAACGTACATTGATTGGTATAGCTGTGAAATGGTACATTGAACTCTTACAACATTTGTTTGTGGACTTTAGCTCTCTGGAAACTGTTTTCCTTACACACTTTCAACTACCCATTCGTTATGAAATGGGTATAGACATTTTGACCTATTTGCATCAAAATACCTCCACACACATATTAGATCATATCCATGAGTGAAGAAGGCAGAGAAGGCTCATTAAATATCCTATCTCAGACCAACTTTTA
Organism: Pseudotsuga menziesii; assembly: GCA_001517045.1. Classification (NCBI taxonomy): domain Eukaryota; kingdom Viridiplantae; phylum Streptophyta; class Pinopsida; order Pinales; family Pinaceae; genus Pseudotsuga; species Pseudotsuga menziesii. The sequence goes on along the minus strand of LPNX010009785.1, from coordinate 126,197 downwards.
GCTGATTGGTTTACGAAGTCTTTGTTGCCACCCATTGCCCGAGATGTGGCCATGGGCGGTGTTGTCACTGAAGAGTAGGCTATTAGTTGTGCTCAGTATTTGGACTTAGTGTATTCCCAACATGGAATACACCAAGCCTAGGAAATGAAATTGAGAGAGCCAACAACATATATTGACCAAGTCTGGGAAACGATGCCCAAAAAGCCGCATCTCTCGATCCACAATGGACTGAACCTGAACGGTATTGGACCAAGTTCTTCTTCTTTCTGAAACTGCAAAGAGATAGGATGATGATCGGATGTGAACTTAGGAAGAATTTTTGATGAGATTATAGTTTTTCCATCCATTAGCATGCTATGAACAAGGAATCGGTCCAGCCTAGCAGAGATACCGATGTTGCCCACTCTATGATTAGGCCACATGAATATCCCAATTTTTGGTTTTAAATCTGTTAAATCCCAGGCATAGATAAATTCTTCAACAATATCTTGCATAAAATCTTTTCCACAACACCCTCCTTTTTTCTCATTCGAGGCTAGAGTAATATTTAGATCACCGACTATTATAATATTGACGAGGGAATTGGACTCTAGGAATTTAGAAATTGTTCTCCAACAATCTTGCTTTTATGAGTAATTAACAGGAACATAGAGATTAAAGAGGGCATAAGAAGTCTTACTAGAGAGATGGAAGAGCTCTAAAGATATCCACTGTTGTGTGACAAAGCAATTTTTTAATTGGAATTCCTCAGCACTCCAAAGAGTAGCTAAACCACCGCAGGATCCTCTAGCACTAACAGCTTTGCCAGTGGTTAGTTTCCATTTATTTTTATTGAGGAGAATAAGGACTTCCTCCTCGATCTTTGTCTCTTAGAGAAGAAGGATTTTAGAAGGAACCATTTTCATTAAATCTTTTACTGCTTCGACTTTGAGAGGATTCCCCAATCCCCTACAATTCCAAGAGGTGACGTGCATTACTTACCCAAGTGAGAGGGAGTATTAACTCCCTTTGGTGACCTGGTTCTCTTATTCCTCCCATAGTACATTTTGAGAGTAGGCTAACTTCCTTGCACCTTTAGCCTCTCGGCGTCTTCTTCGCGAATCTCCTTCTTTGACTTCCTGCCTTTTTTGGAGTGCTGCTCAAAGGTGTCATCCTCAGAAGATCCAGAACTAACAGGTTGCTTCTTCCTTGTAATATCTGCATAAGAAGGAGGAGAGATGGAACGAATGGGAGAGTGAGAGGGACCTCCTTCCCCATGAATGATATAAGGAGGAGGGCTAGCACAAATGGGAAGAGAAAGGACACCTTCTCCAGGAGGAGAAATTCCAACTTGTTCCTGAGATGCTAAAATGACTTTAGAATCCAATGCATGCCCTTCGTATTTTTGCACTTCACCTTCTTCAAGGAAATCTTCAGGTGGAGAAAGCATTGTAAATGTATTTGAAGGAGATTTGGGTAAGCCATCAACTTGAGATTTCCCAACATCACCATTCATAGATTTTCCTTTACCTTTCTTCCTAGGCCCTTGATTGGAGTTTCATGCTTTTTGGACTTGGATCCATTGATCATCTTTCACTATTGCATTTTCCTCCTCTTAATTTGTTTTTGCAGTTCCTGGCAAAATGACCATAACCATGGCAGAATCTGCATTTGAACGGAATTTGTTCATAATCCAGCTCCTGTATATGAGACCACTATGCTATTTTCAACTTTATTGCCTCGGGAAATCCTATCTCCAGGTCAACTTCGACACATATTCTAGCACAAGCATATTGATCTTTCCTATCAGCTCTATCAATGTATTTACCAAGCTTGTTCCCTATGGTTTCGAGGGATTCAGAGCTCCAACAGTGTAGAGGAAGGTGCGGGAGACGAACCCAAACAGGGAAAATAGACGGGACGTCTTGAAAGGGGTCAAAGTCAGGGGTCCACTTGTTCAAGTAGAGTCCCTGAGGACCCATGAAATAAGGGCCATTACCAAAGATCAGATCTCTGTCCTCTGCAGCATCAAAAACAAAAACATAGTAACCTCTTCTGACAAAATGACTTCGGATATCCTCAGAAACTAACGGTCGCCAGTTCCTTTGCACCCAGCCATCGATGGCCTTTGGAGAAGGCCAAAGTCCGCTAAATTAACCGATGAGGCCACGCTCACCCAGATTTAATGTTGAACGACAATTTGGGTCAGTAGGAAGCTCCACCGAAGGGATGTCTACTTTCTTGACAAATTTTTGAGCAGGACCCCCTTTCCTCTTGCCACAGGAAGCTATTAGTCTCTTGAAGGCTTTAAGGTCAGGAGGAAGAGGAGGAATCTACCAAGAATTCATACGATCTGATCCCAAACTAGGCTGTAGGCCAGCTTGCTATAAATTACAATGTTGGCAGACTCCCAGAAGAAGAAGTCGAGCCAAGCCAAACCAAAAATAAACCTCCACAAAGCCTGCACAACTAGCAACCCTGCAAGCAGAACGAGTTCAAGAACGAACCACCGTCTTCAAACAACGATCTACCCTAACAAAACCTTTAGGGAGAGACTTCAGCACACTCGATAACTGGAGCCACCTTGGACCCACTCCAAAATCTCCAACAGAGGAAGAGAAATGTCACCTTCCAACCAAACCAAGTGAACCAAAATGGCCAAGAAGAGCCTCACGTCCCTCAGAAATTTGAATGCGTTCTTGGAGCCTTTTTTCAGGGATCCAAAATCCATTCAATGCCATATCTCCTTCATAACTTAATGTAGAGAAGGGAAATCATTTTCTCTTGTAATAATGCAAGAATGCATAGATGAATTTGTAGACGAGAAAGCAGGCGATGCAGGGAGGGTGGTGCCGACGGTGAAAACGATGGCGGTTGTGGGTGAGGGGGCGATGGTGCAGGCGGTGGAAACTAAGGATGTGACAACGATGTCAGACAATTAAGATGTTTTTTCTAAAACCAAGAAGGTCGCTGTCGGTCCAGCAATGTAGAACTTATAAGATTTGTGATTTTTTTTGGTCAAAGCAAGAACAAACAGTGGGTTGACCAAAAAAGTACAATAAAGTGTTTATAAAGTTGGACCAATTGCGACAAAGTGCAAAATTACAAGCCTATAAATCCTGCCATATCACATAAAAGGTAAACTTCAAAATTTTATTTCCTTGCAGTCACAAACTAAATAAACTCCAAAATGGCTATCCTAGGATATGTTACATAAAACCAATATAAGAAATGGGGAATCACATTACAACACAACACAAAGAGAGAAATTAGTAAGAGTCATGGCCTTGCATCATGTTATAGTGTTGAACTTCAACGCACCCAATAGAAATTTGAAGAAATTTTATCATGTACTCCTATTGATTTTCTTTTAAAATTTGCCTTTTCTTTGCAAACTCTAACTCAATAGGTTTAAAGATTTACTTCAATTAAGGTTTTCATTTGGAAATCACTGGAAAGAAGTATTTACTAAATTTTTCAAAATTTCGTATTTCTAATTTAAGATTTTTTGCTTTGAAAATGTACTACGAATTTCATTTTAATTTTCTTAGTTCGTTTGACCCCTCCTCCCTTTTTTAAAAAACTTTTTTTGCATTTTAACATGCATTTTTGTTCCCAATGTAATTCCTTTTCAACAACCACGATAACATTGATGTGGAGTTGCTTCATTACTTTCATCGGGGTTTAAAGTTCACTTTATTCCTTGATAAAAGTAAAATAAAATCATCAATAGTGATTAACTATGATGTTTAGTTCGTAATTTTGGAAAAACAAAAACTCATAGAAAAGCTCAAAGGGAAGCAACGAAACTTGCAACATTTGTTGGAGTCAAAAATTCAATTTTTGTGTTGAATAAAGTGAGTTCTTTTTTCCGATTTTTATCTAAGAGGGAAAATTGAACTTTTGTAGAAGATCAAAGTAAAAATGAGCATTGATCAATGAGTAAAAGGTAAACAAAAGCTCTGATGCTAATGAAATATATGAATTATGTTGATAAACTATCAGCTATGGGGTTTGATTTACCTTTTGGTAAAGGTAAAATGAATATAACACCAATGAAATCGATGAAAAGCTCTCATGAAGACTTGTTGTAGGTTGCCTTCATCACTTTGGACTAAAAGTAATGTCTTTGCCACATTTCTTTTACTATGGGAGTAGTCAACCACTTTTATTTGCAAACAAAGTGGGGCTTCCTCGATCAAAATGTTCAATTCTCATTGATACAATGATTACATGCATGTCTCATAGTGGCATGTTTAGATTATTTGTAGAGTGAATAAGTATTTTTCCCACTATGTAAGTTATCAACTTGGGTCGATATGCATGCAATCCTTAAAAGGTTTGATTGTGCTTGTAAAACAAGTAAAAGAGAAAGTAAATGAAATCATCAAGGCACAGTGGTTCACTTAACGAAAAATAATTTGAATTTTAAGAGGTAACATCTATCGTTAGTGAATCTAGTGAAAGAGGATCTTTACAAAATCATCATTATTTTGAATCCTATCATTAATTTTTGTTTTTGAATTCTATTTAATCGGGGGAAATCTACAGTTTCCAAGGTAAAATTTGGTGTCTTCACATTCAAGCATTGTTGTGGTAAATGTTGATTGGGTACAAAGACTAATCCAAAGCAATCCCTTAAAGATAAGAATAAAATGATATAAATCACATAAGTGAAAAACAATGGAACTTGGGAGGGAACAAGACCCTTTGTATCAATAAATTAGTTGGAAAATCTAGATATAGAACTTGCCAAGCCTATTTTTAAAGGCGTCGAGGCTACCATTAGTTTACAACTCAGTTTTACTATATGGGGGGGGGGGGTATTTTCAAAAGAGGAGGGATATTATCCATATGTAGTTCCTCCTACTTACCACACAAACAAAAACATAGACGACAATGTTTCCCCAATATTAGAACCTATTACCTTCACAATATTGTCACTAGAACTTGTCTGTTGCCTTGCTCATAAGTCATTGAGTGGATAATCCAACATATTGTTGTATAGAAACGACGATCATTAATGATAATGGAAAATGCATTGCATCTTTCAACCATCATAATTGGAAAACTATTATAGACTACAACATCATGAAGCTTATTTTAATATAAGTTGGGTAGTTTAGTTCCACAAACTTGAATGATAAATAATATCATAGCAGGGTGGTGGATAGAGGAAAGAAGTTATTTGTAAAGAATGATTGCATGTATCTAACCACAAACCTTAGATACTCATACATATATATTATGGCCATGATGTAAATATTGAATGATAGCTAGATTGTATATAGTTTTTGGATGAATGGGTTTCCATCAACGACACTGTGGTTACAACATGCATAGCTTTGAATTGCGAAACCATTTTGTCATTTGCAATGTAGAACACCAAATAAAATGACAAGAGACCTAATTCATAATTATTTCATACTTTCTACAAGGCATCCTATATACTAGATACTATATATGCAAACAATCCTTTCCCAAGATTAGGATTGAACATAAATATAGTTGAAAATCCAATCCATGTATATTGTCAAAACATATGGGAAAATAAATACATAAGGAACTATGTATTAATATGCGACCATTTCTTTGCTCCTTTCTACTAGTCAATTTTTAATAAAGAATGCCCAAGATTGATTAAAGAAACAAATATGACATTAAGAAATATTGGTCATTGGTAATATTTCTTATGGAGGCTTGGAATTTCAAAGACTCATATGAGAAATTCCAGTTATGTTTAAATTCCATTCTCTGTAACTCCTACATCTATTAATACCTGGTTCATGCATAATCCTGCTAGGTAAAAATCCTATGCTCAATACCTATTGCCTAAGGTCTTCTATTTTCCACAAGACACTTTAAAACTATGAGTTCCAAGGCATTCCATGTCAGGGTTTCTTTTGTATTCATATTCTTTTCTAAACATAGCTATTCTTTACTTTGTCACTCCCTTACTTCTGCAATAGAGGTTCTTCCTTATAAAAGAAGTCAAAAGAGCTTTGCAAGGGAGGTTCCTCCTTATAAAAGAAGTTGACAGAGCTTTGTAATGGAGATTCATGTGTCTTATAACAAAATTTGGTGGAGCTTTGGCTAGATGTTCAGAGATGCCTCAGTAATATTTCCCTTCTTCCCGCTCAACCTCCTCCAATGACATGACTCCAAAGATGATAGCCAGTTTGAATCCTGGGAGGAAGAATATTTCTCATTGTCTAAATGTAGAGGGGAAGACTTTTGTAAGAAAATGTCGATATTTTTCCATAGCTACAGGTTTACCATCAAGAGGACGGTCCTCGAAAGGGTGAAGGCCTCGTTGCAAAAGGTGAGGGCAGTCACTTGGATTATTGTGGCCTGCAAATACTACCGTGTTTCTTTAGGTTTGGGCACACTGTTTCGGCTTATAAATGTCTGTAATATTTCTTATGGAGGCATCTACTTTCAGACACTCATATGAGAAGTTCCAGGTATGTTTAAATTCCTTTCTCTGTAACACTTGCATCTATTAATACCTAGTTCATGCATAATAATGCAAGGTAAAAATCCTATGCTCAATGGTTGTTTCCCGAGGTCTTCTTATTTCCACGAGACCCTTTAAAACTATGAGTTCCAAGGCATTCCATACTAGGGTTTATTTTGTATTCATATTCTTCTCTAAACAAAGCTATTCTTTACTTTTTCGCTCCCTTACTTCTGCAATGGAGGTTCCTCCTTATAAAAGAATTCGGCAGAGCTTTGCAATGGAGGTTCCTGTGTCTTATAACAAAAGTTGGTGGAGCTTTGGCCAGACGTTCATAGATGCATCAGTAAGATTTCTTTTGTATTTCAGTTCAAGCCATAAAAACATACCGATAGTTTCAGTGAGGTGCATGCATACTCAATACTTTTAGCTGGCACTGGAAAGAAAGAACAACATATATAGATCCACAGAATATGGAGCTTTGGCAAGACATTCAGAGATGCCTCAATAAGATTTCCCTTCTACCTGTTCAACCTCCTCCAACGACATGACTCCAAAGATGATCACTAGTTTGAATCCTGGGATGAAGAATATTTCTCGTTGTCTAAACGTAGATGGGAAGAGTTTTGGAAGAAAAAGTTGATATTTGTCCATAGCTACAGGTTTACCATCAAGAGGATGATCCCTGAAAGGGTGAAGGCCTCATTGCAAGAGGTGAGGGCGGTCACATGGACGATTGTGGCCTGCAAATACTACCATGTTTCTTTAGGTTTGGGCACACTGATTCGGCTTATAGATGTCTGTAATATTTCTTATGGAGGCTTGGAATTTCAGAGACTCATATGAGAAATTCCATTCTCTGTAACTCTTGCATCTATTAATACCTAGTTCATGCATAATCCTGCTAGGTAAAAATCCTATGCTCAATACCTATTTCCCTAGGTCTTCTATTGTTAGTAGTATTAATCCTTCGTTGTCCACTTTGGTCATATGTCTAAATCAGGAGTCATGTCTAAATCGGGAGTCCTTCCAGTCTATTTTTAGTCACTAGCACCATTGGGTCCACCTGGCCTAATTGGGGCACATGTTCCAATTACTAAAGTGTGGGGAACACTAATTGAGGCCTACTACCATTGATTGCATTTGCATGCATCAGTTTAGGAGCCTCCTAGATCAATCCCTACAAATTAGGAGCCATTAAGAGCGCCGCTACCAACCTCCATCACTTGAGTTGAGTTGGTGACTAGTCAAGATCAATTAGGAGTCAGTTACATTCAGTTCTACTCAATTAGCGCTAGGATTGCATGGTTGCATGCAAGTGAGGTGCATTTACTCACCTACCTCAGTGAGTTAGACTAGTTAACACTGAATTAGACACTTGATTTGTGATTTAGAACTCCGATGAACTCCGATAATGATTTAGACAAGGTCAGTTAACCATTCAGTCAAGTAGAGTCAAACCATTTGAATTTCCTCACATAGGATTCGAATTGCATGAGGCTATTTAGCCATTGTACTTCATTGTAATTATTATCTAATTAATTTTGATTAATGAAAATGATTCACAGTTGTAAGCCATTTTTGCATTGTTTCATTCTTCAATTGTTGAGTAAATTGTGTGATCTATTTTGTGAGTTGTGTGTTGATCCATAGATCTATGTGCTCAATTTAATATGGTATCAAAGCCTCAGCAGTACAAGGCACTTCTCTTACTATAGATCCATACTTGGATCAAAAATTTTTTTAGCAAAATTGCTCCTTCCAGTACTGCACTAGAAGCGGAGAATTTACCACTTAATATCCCAAGTTAAGGAATTGTTAATCAAGCTTGCTTGATCAACTATGCTGGGTGTGAAGGAAATTACAAAAGTGCAGATTGTCGACCTTATTTTGTCTGTTTGATTGTGTGATTTATAGGTTTATTAGTCCTCTTCACTGCATTCTCTACAAGCAACTCAGTCTCCTTCTCCGCATTCGCTACAACAGCTCAGTCCTCTCCTTTGCATTCTAAATGGCTCCTCTAATGGACCTTATCACTCCTTTCAACTATCACCAATGGAAGGAGGACATGGAGATGCAACTACACTCCAAAAGACTCTTCAGACTTACAATGGAGACAGAGAAAGAGCCAATTCATTTTGTTGACAAAGAAAAGTAATGGAATAGGCTTGACGAAGCCTACGGATGCTTGTGCCTATCAATATCTAGAGATCTTTTCTTCCACATCAATGGATTGAAGACTCCCAAGGAGGTTTGGGATAAGATTTCCTCCTTATTTGACAACCAAGATGACCTAAGGATCTATCAGCTAGAGAATGAGCTCATCTCTCTCCATCCAACCAATTTTGAAACACTAAAAGACTTCTTCACAAAATTCAAGCATCTAGTGTTCCAATTGAAGTTGTGCATGGTTGATAAGGAGGATGACCAACTCATCCTTGTTATTCTCTCCAAAATTAGTGCAGACTATTCAGTAATTGTATCAACATTACATTCTATGAAGCTTTCTACTCCAAAATGGAAGATTCCTACTCTTAACTCCTTCATTGGATCTCTCACTTAGGAGCATGAAAAGTTGATCCAAATGGGGATCATTCGATCTTCCATAGATCAAGCACTGGTTGCAAGAGGACCTAAGGTAGTGAATGATAAAGGGAAGCAAAAGGATGAGTCTCCTATAGAGAAAGAGCAGTCAAAAGAGCCTTCAGGTTCGAGGAGAAGTAAGAAGAATGGAAAAGGAAAGACACTCTGTTCTTATTGTGGAAGGGGATTTCATCCAGAAAGCACCTGTATGAGATGAACAATTGATGAAATGCTTCTTCTTCTAAATAAACATAACATTATTGTACCTTCTAGCGCAAGGAAGGTTGACCATAGAGAAGAAACTGAAGAACATGAAGAGACATGCCATGCACTGAAGGCTAGCTGCTCAACATCACATGTCTTCCTCATTGATTTTGGAGCTTCCAATCATATGGTTGCATCCAGAGAATCATTCTCTTCCTTGCAGTCTTTTGATGGTCCTACTATTCAGATGGGCAATAACAGTCAAGTTCAAGCCAAATGGAATGGCTCTATCAAGCTTGATTATGGAAAGTTCAAAGATGTGCTTTATGTTCCCTCCCTAGCTGCAAACATGTTATCTGTATACCAGATGATTCATACTGGCTCTCCAAAGTGATTCATATTTGGTCCTGACTCAGTGGAGATCACAGATATCTCTACTGGAAACATCATAGTGAAGGGTGCTGCAAATCATGCCTCCAAGGCATATGATTTCTCACACTTCATGCCATTTTTAGAACCAGTGCACTCTCAGTAGCCACTTGTAAGGGAAGGTAAAAACATTTCATCTACTTCTTTTTCAGTTTCCACTAGTATTGCAGATCCAATTGTATCAGTTTATGAGATTGAGATTCAGGGTGATTCAAATCCATATCTAGTACCTCCTTCCAAAATGGAAGCTAGGAAAATGATTGAAATCCATATGACACTTAGAAGGGAAATGCCCTTGCGCTATGTCATGCAATCTTACTTCCTTCAGAGAGATGCAATAGACTCCCTGTAAGATGCTACATGGAAAGGGATCAGTCTCACTACATTCAGAAGAATAGAGTTGATCATACACCTCTTCATCCAACAAGAGACAAAGGCTACATTACTCCTTCCTTCCATCATCATTTTGGGAGAACATGGAGAAGTCTACATGCCAGGCCCCAGGATACCTATGCACAGAAAATCATGCATGCTGCTCCACTACATCAAAGAGATTACAGCAACACATTTTCAAGTTTTTCAAACTTGAATCCTAATTCTATCTGCTTAGTTAGAGGGGGGTTTTTTTCCCATGTGGTTTTTTCCCCAGCTCCTTGTGTTGAGCAGTTACTTTAATTTACTTGATGTAATGGGTGACCTATGGCCTTAGTTACTAGGGCCCATAGATTGTCCAAGCTAGAATTCAGGGGGGGTGTTAGGATTATTAATCCTCCCTTGTCCAATTTGGTCGTATGTCTAAATCAGGAGTCATTTCTAAATCAAGAGTCCTTCCAGTCTATTTTTAGTCACTAACACCATTGGGTCCACTTCGCTTAATTGGGGCACATGTTCCAGTTACTAAAGTGTGGGGAACAAAAATTGAGGCCTACTGCCACTGATTACACTTGCATGCATCATTTTAGGAGCCTCCTAGATCAATCCCTACAAATTTGGAGCCACTGGGAGTGTCAATACCAACCTCCATCAGTTGAGTTGAGTTGGTGACTACTCAAGCTCAATTAGGAGTCAGTTACATTAAGGTCTACTCATTTAGCACTAGGATTGCATGGCTGCATGCAAGTGAGGCACATTTACTCACCTACATTAGTCAGTTAGACTAGTTAACATTGAATTAGATACTTGAGTTGTGATTTAGAACTCCGATAATGATTTAGACAAGGTCAGTTAACCATTCAGTCCTCCGATAATGATTTAGACAAGGTCAATTAACCATTCAGTCAAGTACAGTCAAACCAATTTGAATTTCCTCACATAGGATTCGAATTGCATGAGGCTATTTATCCATTGTACTTCATTGTAATTATTATCTAATTACTTTTGATTAATGAAAGCATTCACCGTTGCAAGCCATTTTTGCACTATTTCATTCTTCAATTGCTGAGTAAATTGTGTGATCTATTTTGTGAGTTGTGTGTTGATCCATAGATCTATGTGCTCAATTTAACATATATTTGCCACAAGACACTTTAAAACTATGAGTTCTAAGGCATTCCATGCTGGGGTTTCTTTTGTATTCATATTCTTCTCTAAACAGATTTATTCTTTACTTTGTCGCTCCCTTACTTCTGCAATGGAGGTTCCTCCTTATAAAATAAGTTGGTAGAGCTTTGCAATGGAGGTTCCTGTGTCTTATAACAGAATTCGATGGAGCTTTGGCCAGGCGTTCAAATATGCCTCGGTAAGATTTCCCTTCTTCCTGCTCAACCTCCTCCAATGACATGACTCCAAAGATGATGGCCAGTTTGAATCCTGGGATGAAGAATATTTCTCGCTATCTAAACGTAGAGGGGAAGAGTTTTAGAAGAAAACGTTGATATTTGTCCATAGCTACAGGTTTACCATCAAGAGGACGGTCCCCAAAAGGGTGAAGGCCTCGTTGTAAAAGGTAATGGCGGTCGCTTGGACGATTGTGGCTTGCAAATACAACCGTGTTTCTTTAGGTTTGGGCACACTGCTTCGACTAACAGTGTAAGCATACACTATGGTACCTGCAATACAAGAATTTCAGTTCAAGCCATAAAAGAATACTAAGAGTTTCAGTGAGGTGCATGCATACTCAATAGTTTTAGTTGTCGTTGGAAAGAAAGAACAACTGTCTATAGATCCACATAATACATTAACAGACAGAAAGTCACATAGTTTGTGATTTCCCATCTGTGATGACAACATAGTCATCGTTAGACTCAACCTATTGGGAAGTGGTGGAGCTCCTGGAGCTGGTGGCAGCTGCCTTGGATCTTGCTACGGAGGCCAAGCATATGCAGGTAAAGTAACACCTTCCTCTAATTTTGCTTTCATGAACAAAAACACTATGTTCGATTGAATTGCCTATATCTCCTTCATAACTTAATGTAGAGAAGAGAAATCATTTTCTCTTGTAATAATGCAAGCATGCATAGATGAATTTGTAGATGAGAAAGCAGGCGATGCAGGGAGGGTGGTGTAGGCGGTGAAAATGATGGCGGCTGTGGGTGAGGGGGCAATGGTGCAGGAGGTGGAAACTATGGCTGGGAAAACTATGTCAGACAATTAAGATGGTTTTTATAAAACCAATAAGGTCACCGTCGGTTCGGCAATAACACCCCAAACCTTTTAGCCAATTACATGACACATAAATTGTATTTTTTTGAAAAAATAAATAAAACAAAATTGATATCCAATGTAGAACTTAGAAGATTTGTGATTATTTTTTGTCAAAGTAAGAACTAATAGTGGGTTGACCAGAAAACTACAATAAATTGTTTATAAAGTTGGACCAATTGCGACAAAGTGCAAAATTACAAGCCTATAAATCCCGCCATATCACATAAAAGGTAATCTTCAAAATTTTATTTCCTTGTGATATATCAGACACCAAATAAACTCCAAAATGGTTATACTAGGATATGATACATAAAGCCAATATAGGAAATGGGGAATCACATTACAACACAACACAAAGAGGGAACCTCAACGCACCCAATAATATTTTGAAGAAATTTTATTATGTACTCCTATTGATTTTCTTTTAACTTTTTCCTTTTCTTTGCAAACTCTAACTCAATAGGTTTAAAGATTTACTTCGATTAAGGTTTGCCTTTGGAAATCATTGGAAAGATCAAGTATTTACTAATTTTTTGCTTTGAAAATCTGCTACGAATTTCATTTTAATTTTCTTAGTTAGTTTGACCCTCCTCCCTTTTTTTAAACTTTTTTTGCATTTTAAAATGCATTTTTGTTCTGAATGTAATTCCTCTTTTTTTTAACTTTTTTTGCATTTTAAAATGCATTTTTGTTCCCAATGTAATCCCTTTTCAACAACCACGATAACATTGTTGTGGAGTTGCTTCATTACTTTCATCAGGGTTTAAAGTTAACTTTATTCCTTGATAAAAGTAAAAAAATATCGTCACTAGCGATTAACTATGATGTTTAGTTCGCAATTTTGGAAAAACCAAAGCTCATAGAAAAGCTCAAAGGGAAGCAACGAAACTTGCAACATTTGTTGGAGTCAAAAATTTAATTTTTGTGTTGAATAAAGTGAGTTTTTTTTTCAGAGGAAAAAATACCAGACCTTGATATTCGTATTGAATCAAAGGACATCATATACAATCTGCCATCGATGGCATCCATCAACTGAAATGACAATACTTATGGGGACCTTCAGTTCACAATTGTGATACCCCAACATCCACATCATGGGAGATATGTCCAACATGCCTGTTGTGAGCAGGATTTTATCATCATTCCTATATAAACAGGTCAGAAATCTGCAATGTAAAAACAAATATGACCATGAAGCAAACAAATCCAGAGCATAAAAAGAAGACTAAGAGTCTCTTCTGAGTTTGCGAGGTTCAAGAGTCATAAATAGACAAAAACTGTGCAAAAATATTGGGCTAAAACCCAGGCACAAAGCTAAAATAGTTGAAAGTTACCATGATCAATGATCATGCCAATCACATATTCCATGCAATTTCCATATCCAGATTCAAGAGAAAGAGCCTTTTTTGAGAAACTGTCAGCCATCTGGTTATGCTCACGATATATGTGCTTCATGGTCACATCCGGAAAGGATTGCAGCAAATATCGAATGTCATCACACCAATGACTCAGATGGGGTAAGTTAAGTGAGCATATCTTATTTTCCCATTAAATGATGACTAGGGAATCACCGAAAATAGTGAGCATTGGTATCCCCATGTGTTTAGTCACTAATAGTAGAGCCCAGAGAGCCGGTAGTTCTGATCTAGTGTTCGTACTACTGCCACATCCCAAAGAAAAGTACAAACAGTGAGTGCCACTCAAATGTATCACAAACCTTGAACCCTCAATGTTCCCTGCAGCTGCTCCGTCAAAAAACCCACAAGGATAGATGATCTGAGGAGGCGTACCAATGTTCCTGTATTTAACCTTCTTTTTAGGGACAGGGTAGAGGTGTAATAGAGCTTTAGTCTAAAGAAAGATGGCATATACAAAAGGTTGCTTATCCTCAAAAATACAACCATTCCTGAGTTTCCAGATATTCCATAAGAGAAAGAGGGGTAAAAAAAGTACTGCAGAATTAGCTGAATAAGAAAGAAACCAATGCTCAAGATACAACCGAACAGTTCCTTTGTTGTAGGAACAAATGCCATAATGATCATATAAAACATCAAAGGCTCTCTTAGTAAATGGATAGTCCAAAAACAAATGTTGAGCCACATCTTCACCATTCCTGCAGAGAAAACAGATGCTCGGGCCCTGAAAACCACGACGGATAAGCTTATCCCAAGTTAATACCTTATCCATAATTAGAAGCCATATAAAACATCTAATTTTTGCAGGGATTTTAATCTTCCAGAGGAGATGAAGAACAAAAGATAAGTAAGAAGACGGATCCATAGAATGGTGGGATATACAATCATATGCAATGGCCACAGTGATAGACCCTGTATAATTTCGAAAAGACCAAGATAGACTGTCAGGATGGGGCTTGAGCCTGATTCTTCTATACTCAAGCCCAAATACATAAGAGCTCCAGATAAGTTTCCAATCTCCTCCCAAATCCAAATCGTCTGCAGTGAGCCAATATGAGCGAACATCTGGAGAGTAATTTCTGGCTTGGTCCAAAATTAAGATACCATAGTCCTCCAAGTAATCCCTCTGATAATAAGGCAGGGTGAAAGAAGATCCCATGCCAACAATCAGATCCAAGCCCACCCTAATACTCTCACCATTTCCATCATGCCAAGTCAAGCCGCTGCCAACCCAGGATAAAGTACTGATAAACCCCTTCCAGATAACTGATACCCCGATGACCGAGAAAGCTTTGTTATGGATCCAGGACAAAACAGTCATCTTTTTTAAATACTTCACTGATAAGATATTGAACCATATGCCATTCCCGCTAAGAGCATACCAAAATCTCTTAAGACGCAATGATGAACTGAACCAGCCGAGATTTTTAATACCCCATCCTCCAAGGGCCGTAGGTTTGGATAATGACATCCAATCTACCAGATGAAACTTTTTATTGACCCCCGAAGAACCCCACAGAAAGGAAAATATCATGCCTCTAAGCTTATCAAGTATGGACTTTGGTATAGGAACCAACGCCATCCAATACATTGGCAAATTGGTAAGGACAACTTTAATAAGAATAAGTCTCCCTCCCATAGAAAGAAGACGATATTTCCAATGATGTATCCTTTTTTCAAACTTTTTGATAAGCCAGAGCCAATCTTTAACAGGATACCCCAGTGGTTTTAAAAAATAACCAAGATAATTAAAACCTGAAGAAATGTGCTCTGATTTTTAGGAGAGAGAGTGAGTGATCCTGTTCAGAGTCCCATCATCGACATTGTTATACAGAAAACAAGACTTATCCATATTGATGCACATGCCCGAATCACCACAGAAGGTTTCAAGTATAACTTTAAAACCAACCCATTCTTCACATGTACCAAAGCCAAACATGATTACATCATTAACAAAAAGTAGGTGAGTGAGAGCGAGTTGATGTGAGATCTTGATACCCTTTATCTTACCATTTCTATGAGCATCATCAATAAGGAGACTGAGTCCTTCAATAACGAGAATAAACAGTAACGGGGACAGAGGGCACCCCTGCCTGATACCGCGAGAGGCAGTGAAAAAACAAGAAGGAGATCCATTAATAAGCAGAGCGAAGTTTGCCGAGGACAAACAACCCATAATCTAATTAACCCCCACCAGGGGCACACCAATTTGAAGGAGAATGAGTCTAAGGTAGGACCAATTTACTCTATTAAATGCTTTAGTGAGATCCAGCTTAAGGATAAGGGCACTTCTGTTCTTGGTTTTTCGATTGTTATCAAAGAGGGAAAATTGAACCTTTTTATAAAAGATCAAAGTAAAAATGAGCATTGATCAATGAGTAAAAGGTAAAGAAAAGCTCTGATGCTAATGAAATCTACGAATTATGTTGATAAACTATCAGCTATGGGGTTTGATTTACATTTTGGTAAAGGTAAAATGAATATAACACCAATGAAATCGATGAAAAGCTCTCATGAAGACTTGTTGTAGGTTTCTTTCATCACTTTGGACTAAAAGTAATGTCTTTGCCACATTTCTTTTACTATGGGAGTTGTCAACCACTTATCTTTGCAAACAAAGTGAAGTTTTGTCCTTGATCAAAAGGTTCAATTCTCATTGATACAACGATTACATGCATGTCTCATAGTGGCATGTTTAGATTATTTGTAGAGTAAATAAGTATTTTTCCCATGATGTAAGTTATCAACTTGGATCAATATGCATGCAATCCTTAAAAGGTTTGATTGTGCTTGTGAAAGAAGTAAAAGAGAAAGTAAATAAAATCATCAATACACAGTGGTCCATTTAATGAAAATTAATTTGAATTTTAAGAGGTAACATCTGTCGTCAATGAATCTAGTGAAAGAAGACCTTTACAAAATCATCATGATTTTGAATCCTATCATTAATTTTGGTTTTTGAATTCTATTTAATCGGGGAAAATCTACAGTTTCCAAGGTAAAATTTGTTGTCTTCACATTCAAGAATTGGTGTGGTAAATGTTGATTGGGTACAAAGACTAATCCAAAGCAATCCCTTAAATATAAGAAGAATATAATAAAAATCACATAAGTGACTAACAATGGAACTGGGGAGGGAACAAGACCCTTTGTGTCAATAATTCAGTTGGAAAATATAGACATGGAACTTGCCAAGCCTATTTTTAAAGACATTGAGACTACCATTAGTTTACAACTAAGTTTTGCTAGATGGAGGGAGATTTTCAAAAGAGGAGGGATATTATCCATATGTAGTTCCTCCTAGTGACCATGCAAACAAAAACATAGATGGCAATGTTTCCCCAGTATTAGAACCTATTACATTCACAATATTGTCACTAGAACTTATCTGTTGTCCTGCTCATACGTCATTGAGTGGATAATCCAACATATTGTTGTATAAAACACGACGATCATTGATGATAATGGAAAATGCATTGCATCTTTCAACCATCATTATTGGAAAAGTATTATAGACTACATCATCCTGAAGCTTATTTGAATACAAGTTGGGTAGTTCAGTTCCACAAACTTGAATGATAAAGAATATTATAGCAGGGTGGTGGATAGAGGAAAGATGTTATTTGTAAAGAATGATTGCATGTATCTATACACAAACCTTAGATACTCAAACATATATATTATGGCCATGATGTATAGGTTGAATGATAGCTAGATTGTATATAGTTTGAGGATGATTGGGTTCCCATCAGCGACACTATGGTTACAACATGCATAACTTTGTATTGCGAAAACATTTTTTCGTTTGCAATGTAGAACACCAAATAAAAGGCCAAGAGTCCTAATTCATAATTATTTCATACTTTCTACATGGCATCCGATCTACTATATACTATATATGCAAACAATCATTTCCCAAGATTAGGATGGAACAGAAATATAGTTGAAAATCCAACCCATGTATATTGTCAAAAGATGTGGAAAAATAAATACATAAGGAACTATGTATTGATGTGTGACCATTTCTTTGCTCCTTTCTACTAGTCAATTTTCAATGAAGAATGCCCAAGATTGACTAAAGAAACAAATATGACATTAAGAAGTATTGATCATTGGTATTTACAAAAAGATTATACCTATTTATGAACCTTTGGAGTAATTGTTCCTCCTCACTTGTTACCCAAATATGCCTCAAACAAGTTGGTTCTTGGAGAATTTTCTTATCATACCATATTACATGGTTGCAATGTCATTTTAACAAAAAAAAATGTTGTATTCCCTATAATTTGTATATTGGGCATTATGGCATATGCAACTCAAAAACTACAAAGATGGAAGCTAATACCATGCTTGAATATAGATTCCCATAAGGTCAGCTTGGGAGACATGATCCTTAAGATTTAGTCTCAAATCTTTGCAATATACTAGCTATGTCTTGGCCCTATGCCCATTAAAAATGGGAATATGAAACATTGTATGAAAAAGTTGATACCTAAGAAGATGTCAAATAAAAGATAAAGATAGAAAAGAAAAACCCCAAATTAGAAAGCTTCAAATTGTTTGCAAGAAGGTGAGGAGCGAGTGAAATAAGAGTTTGAAGAAATAAAGAGGAAGTTGATATAAGATGAGCAAATAACAAAGAAAGCAAAAGAGAAAAGACTTGAAATATAAGAACGACACTGAGAGAAGAGCATAAACAAATGGAATATTTTGAGATGGAGCAAAAAAAAGGGTAGAACAAGAAGAAAAATAGAAAAATGATAAAGGAAAAGAACATAAATCAACAAAATATTTTGGAAAGGATAATGTAGCTCGATAGTAGGGATTTCATGCTACTACCAACATATGGAGACAATCAGAGAGGAAAAAACCCAAAATATTGATAGTTTAATTGATCACTCAATGGAATACTTGGTCACTCCAGTTAGAGCTTATATCGTTGTTCCCAAGATATATGTTGATGTAATTGTAACTTTGGAATGTATTCTATTGTATATCTTATGTATTGTACCCCGATGTTTATTCCAGAAAGTGTTTGTGATGTAATTGAGTCATGTCATGCCCGATGTTCTGATTGGGAGTTTCTATAATGTAAACAAGTCAGTCAAGTCATTGTGGGTAACCCTCCTATTGTTCAAGGGTTAAAGTCCCCACAATTGCGAGGCCCTAGGGTTATTAGACTCTCCTAGTGAAGTCGGCCCTAGTGAGTTATTATCAAGTCGGGAATTAGTATAAATAGAGAGTGGGCCTCTCTATTTATCACACACTCACTCACACTCAGTTGTAGCACATAGGTGAGGGAGAAGAAGTTGTTGGGGCTAGAAAGAAAGAGGCTACTGCTGTTGGGAGATCATCTTACTGTTTTGGGGTTTTACTTTTGGTGTTGATTCTATCTCTAAGGAAGTTGCTGGGTTTTCTCCATTTATGGTTTCCACGAGGAAAAACACTGTGTTCATTGTCTCTTGTGTTTGATTGTTGTGCTTGTTATTCTCTCAGTTAAAGATCCTAATATAATGCTAGCTTGAATGATAAAAATATAACATGGTATCAGAGCTAACCTGAGAAGAAGACACTATGCAGCTGCGGAAACTAGGTCTTCCTACTTTTTGGATCTCTCTCCATAGATTTTCAGTAAAAGAAGGTTGGGTTGACTCTCCTCCCTAGGGCGCATCTTTTTGTCGAAGCAGAATCTGATTATGATCATTTTCAGTTTTTGACCCGACACTATTGCCGAAAATTAGGGCTTTCCACAGAAGTGGAATTTTTGAGTGAGCCCAGGCCTGGATTGATATCCTCCTCAAATCAAAGTTTAGAGATCAATATCAAAGTATTTGGTTGAACATAACTCCAGGAAAGTCAAACCCTAATCTACTCCTGAACCAACACTACAAAATTCAGCTTTAGATCCAGGTCCGACATCTTGACTTGGTAAGATCTAAATCTTTTGTATTTCCATTTGAGGTTCTCAATTAAGATGTCTCATCATACCAAGCTTGATGAAAATCTTGAGGGAGCTGATAACTTCTGAGCCTGGAAGTATAGGATCTCCCTGGTCTTAGAAGAAAATGAGTTGGACTCCTACATCAATGAGGAGGTTCCAATTCCAGAGGAAGATGAGGCTAAGGCCCTACACAAGAAGAAGTTGGTTATGGATAAGAGGATTATTGCTGATTCAATCAAGGATCACCTCATACCATAGGTGTCATCCCTAAAGACACCTAAAGCCATGTTTGATGCCCTAACCAAACTATTTGAAGGGAAGAACATAAACCGAAATATGACTTTGAGGAACCAGTTGAAGAATGTAAATATCCAGAATGAGGAGACCATACAGTCATACTTTACAAGGGTCTCCCAGATCAAAGAACAACTTGAAGCAGTAGATGAAGAAGTGGAGAATGTAGAAATTGTGATGACAACCTTGAATGGTCTCCCTAGATCATGGGATTCTTTCATCCAAGGAATTTTTGCTAGAAAGAAGTTAATAAAGTTCATTAGACTGTGGGAAGAATGCCCGCAAGAAGAAGCTCGAATAATAGCTCAAGAAGAAAAGATGGGAAATGAAGATCAAGCTCTCACAGTACACTCCAAGAAAAATCATCATCACCAAGGTAAGCATTCTCATTAGAAAGATAATTTTGTAAAAACAAACAAGGATCCATCCAAAATCAGATGCTACACATGTGATGAAAGAGGACACTTTGCTAGAAATTGTCCCATGAATAAGAATGGATCTAAGAAGAAGAAGCACTCCAAAAGAAGACATCATGCTCACACTGTTGAGGATGATGATCCTCCCAGAAAGAGAGTAAAACAAGAAAGTGAAGACTCTTCAAGTGATGAAGAATATGTTTTGATCTCCCCTCTCATGGGAACTGTCACACATGGAAGCAAATATTGGCTTATTGACAGTGGGGCTTCCAAACACATGATAGGATTCAAGGAATCATTTGAAAAACTATCCGAACATAATTCACCCCATAAGGTGAAACTTGGGGATGACCA
>LPNX010009785.1:93223-105450 GCA_001517045.1 Pseudotsuga menziesii | reverse complement strand
GGTAGTGGTGAATCCTCCTACAAGCTAGACTCTGGAAAGTCTATGAAAATGAAGGATGTCTTGTTTGTACCAGGACTAAAGAAGAATCTTCTTTCCATATCAGCACTAGATGCAAAAGGCATGAGGGTTGCATTAGAACAAGAAGGAGGATTATACAAATTGAAGGGCCATCCAGAACAAGCTTTGGTCCATGACACAATAGAGCCAAATGAACTTTGGCATAGAAGGCTTGCACATGTGCATTACAGAGCACTACCACTTGCAAGCAAAGTTGTTGAAGGTCTTCCAGAAATTCAGGAAAAACATGATGGAGTCTGCAAAGGATGTGCGAAAGGAAAGAACACGAAGAAGGCATTTCCATGTAGCGAGAGCAAAGCAAAAGGAATCTTGGAAATCATTCACTCCGATGTATGCGGTCCAATGTCATCCAGTTCTTTAAGTGGGTATGTATACTATGTTTCTTTTATTGATGATTTTTCTAGAAAGACATGGATATAATTTATGAAGAACAAAGATGAAGTATTCAACAAATTCAAGGAATTCAAAGCCTTGACTGAGAACCACACTGAAAATAAGATCAATACCTTTCGATCAGATAATGGAGGAGAATTCACATCAGATGAATTCAAAGAGTTATGCAAAGATTCAGGGATTAAGAGGGAGTTATCCACTCCATACAATCCACAACAGAATGGGGTTGCAGAAAGGAAGAATAGAACGATCATGGAAGCTGCAAGAGCAATGCTTCATGATCAAGATCTTCCCATGCATCTATGGGCAAAAGCTGCCAGAACAGCAGTGCATGTACAGAACCGTACTCCACATAGAGTACTCAAGAACAAGACACCTGAAGAAGTCTTTTCCGGCAAAAAACCAGAAGTCAACCATCTCAGAATATTTAGTTGTCCAATGTACATACACATTCCGAAAGAAAAGAGGACAAAGTTAGATCCTTCAAGAAAGAAGGGTATATTTATGGGATACTCTGAAAGCTCGAAGGCTTATAGAATATACTTCCCAGGATTCAAGAAGATCGACATCAGCAGGGACGTAACATTTGATGAAGACTCGGCTTACAACAAATCTGGAAAGAGATTTGCTAAAGATCCTAAAGAAATAGAAGCACCCAGAATTCATGACACAACCTGAACGAAGAAATTCAACAAGAAGATCGAGAATTAGAAGAACCTCAAGAACATGTAGATCCGCCTCAGGAGAAGAATCCTCACAAGAGGAAACCTGCTTGGGTACGAGAAGCTATCCAAGGTGCAGAAAGATATGGGGCTCCAGAAGAGAATCACATAGAAATAAAGAGGACCAGGTCCTGCTACAGGTATGTAGCCTTATTATGTGATTTCATCGATAAAGAACCTTCCAACTATGAAGAAGTGGCAGAAAGGAAGGATGCTATGATCGAAGAATATCAATCGATCATGAAGAATGATGTTTGGGATGTTGTCCCAAGAGCAGAAGGGAAGTCTATTGTAACTTCCAAATGGATCTACAAGATCAAACATGTTGCAGATGGAAACATAGAGAATAATAAAGCAAGATTCGTGGCTTGTGGCTTCTCACAGAAAGAAGGAATAGATTATGAAGAAACATTTGCACCTGTACCCAGATACACTTCCATCAGATCAGTACTTGCTCTGGCTACAGTGATGAAATGGAAGATCCACCAAATGGATGTCAAGACTGCTTTCTTGAATGGTGTAGTGGAAGAAGAAGTGTATGTAGAACAACCACTCGGTTTTGAGACACATGACAGGGAGTCTCATGTGTGTAGATTGAAGAAAGCCTTGTACGGTTTGAAATAGGCACCCAGGACATGGTACGACAGAATTGATGGATTTCTATTCAGTTTGGGCTTTACCAAAAGTAAAGCATATTCCAACCTTTACTACAAGGTTGAAGATGGTAACCTAGTGATACTCCTATTGTATGTGGATGATCTGTTTGTAACAGGTATGGATGGGTTGATTGCTGATACGAAGAGGAAGGTTGTTTCCGAGTTCGAAATGAAGGACTTGGGTATGATGCACTATTTTCTAGGCATGGAGGTGTGGCAGAATGCAGATGGAATCTCCCTCGAAAAAGGGAAGTGTGAAGTAAAGATCCTGAAGAGATTCAGGATAATGGACTGCAAGGCCGTGACCAAACCTATGGCATCGAACTTGAAGCTATTGGGTGATGCTTCATCAGAAGCAGTTGATGCTACGATGTATCGTTAGATGATTGGGTCCTTGATGTACCTGACGAACACAAGACCATATATTTGCTTTGTTGTGAGCACCTTGAGCCAGTTCCTAACAGATTCGAGACATGTTCACTTGATTGCTACAAAGCATGTTCTGAGGTACCTAAGGGGTACAGTTGATTATGGGCTTAAGTATGAGGTGAATCATAAGATTAAACTGGAGGGTTATGTTGATTCAGATTGGGCAGGCAGTGCCATCGATAAGAAGAGCACTTCAGGGTTTTGCTTCAGTATGGGATCAGGTGTGATCTCTTGGTTTAGCAGGAAGCAATCCTATGTGGCACTAAGTACAGCTGAAGTAGAGTATGTTGCAACTTGTTCAACTAGTTGTGAGGTAGTATGGTTGAGGAAGCTACTGTATAATTTATTTGATCTCTAGTTGGATGCTACTTGTATATATTGTGACAACCAGAGTTGTGTGAAGTTATCCGTGAACTTGGTGTTTCATGACAAGTCAAAGCATATCGAGATCAAGTATCACTATATTAGGGATATGGGTCAGAAAGGAGCAGTGAAGCTCCAGTATGTTGCGACGGATGAACAGATAGCTGATGTGTTGACTGAGCCATTAGCCAGAGTGAAGTTTGAGTACTTCAAGGAGAAGCTTGGTGTTCTCCAGATCGAGGTTCCTTCCAAGGGGAAGTGATGAGTTCGTGAGCCATTCTGACATGGTGAGAGGATTGGTTCCTTCCATGGTCAGATGTAAGGGCTGAGCCATTCTGTCATGATGAGAGGATTGGTTCCTCGCATGTCAGATATGAGTGCTGATCCATTCTGATGTGACTATAGGATTGGTTCCTACATGATCAGATATAAGTGTTGAATGCCATTTTTGGAATGGAGGCACCCGGTCAGTTACCAGGTTTACTCAGTTTGGGACTGAGGGCCATTCTGATGTGACTATAGGATCGATTCCTACATGATTAGATATAAGTGCAGGGCCATTCTGATGTGAATGTAGGATTGGTTCCTACATGATCAGATATAAGTGCAGAGCCATTCTGATGTGACTGTAGGATTGATTCCTACATGATCAGATATAAGTGCAGAGACCTTCTGACATGCTGGATTGGTTCCTCGCATGGTCAGATGTAAGTGCAGAGCCCTTTCGACATGTAGGTAGGATTGGTTCCTTGCATGGTCGAATGTAAGTGTTGGGCCTTTCTGATATAGATGACTGGATTGGTTCCTCTCATGGTCAAATGTGAGTGCTGGGCATGCCTTTATGACATGGTGTTGGATGTGTTCCTCTCATGGTCAGATGTAAGTGATGGGTGGACCATTCTGACTTAGGGTCAGATATAAGTGCTGGAAAAAGACCTACATGGAGGCTAGGCCTACAACCAGCATAAAAAAGGGTTGGCTCTGTAGAACTTCCTATGACGAGAAGAATCAAGAGATAGCACCTGTGATAATGGTCCAACAGAGATGTTCCAGAACCAGAGATGATCCAGATCGAGTGATGATGATTCAGATCTAGATGAAGATGACTTGAAGATGACGAGGACTCAATGATGATCCAAATGATACAGAGAAGAAGACTTGTGCTGAAAAATTGTGTCAAGAGAATACCTTCCTAGTTAAGAGGGTGTGTTGATGTAATTGTAACTTCAAAATGTATTCACTTGTATATCTTATGTATTGTACCCCAATGTTTATTCTGGGAAGTGTTTGTAATGTAATTGAGTCATGTCATGCCCCGATGTTCCGATTGGGAGTTTCTATAATGTAAACAAGTCATGTCAAGTCATTGTGGGTAACCCTCCTATTGTTCAAGGGTTAAAGTCCCTGTAGTTGCGGGGCCCTAGGGTTATTAGACTCTCCTAGTGAAGTCGGCCCTAGTGAGTTATTGTCAAGTCAGGAATTAGTATAAATAGAGAGTGAGCATCTCTATTTATCACACACTCACTCACACTCAGTTGTAGCACATAACTGAGGGAGAAGAAGTTGTTGGGGCTAGAAAGAAAGAGGCTACTGTTGTCGAGAGATCATCTTACTGTTTTGGGGTTTTACTTTTGGTGTTGATTCTATCTTTGAGGAACTTGCGGGGTTTTCTCCATTTATGGTTTCCTCGAGGAAAAACATCGTGTTCATTGTCTCTTGTGTTTGATTGATGTGTTTGTTATTCTCTCAGTTAAAGATCTTAATATAATGCTAGCTTGAATGATAAAAATCTAACAATATACATCAATGCCAATAGAAAAGGACAAAGCAAAAGATCTAATGATGGAAAAAGTGATCACTCCAAGTAATATGGAAAACATTTTCGCTTGGGATGACAAAGCTACTCCAGATCTTGTTGAAGATATAGTTGATCAAGAATTGATCACCTATAATAAAATAAAAAAGACCATTGTCAAACATGTTCAGAGGAAAAGAAAAGTTGATGTGGACAACTATATAATTTGCATAATTGAAGGAGTTTTACGCTGTGGTTTTCAAATTGCAAGAATACATTTTGCAACTCTCCATTCTATATACATAAAATCTGAAATGGAAAGACATTCAAGGGAAAACTAAAGGTCAAATGGGATTCATTAGACAAATTTATAAATACAAAAAAAGATTATATTTATAACATATGAAATTTGATTATATAAAAACTCTATGAGATTGAGCAAAATATTCAGCTATTGGGAGAAGATAGCCCATGATGCTCATAAACAAATTGAAGATGAATAACTAGCTTGTATTAAGATTCAGGATTTTATTGAGGTTACAACAAACCAATGTCGACTTCCTTCTTTAGGGTCACTTAAAAATTTCTATGCAGTAGATCAAGTTGTTCAATTAGTATAGAATTCACTATAACAACACAAGAAAAAGCACATAAGATATCTCAAAATATTCATTTATGATGAGTAAAAAATATAGCTCAAATTCAATGTGTCTTACCTAAGGTTGAGAAATATATCAAAGATTCATCATCGAACTACCAACCTTGAGGGCCCAAGTAAAACATTATGTCTTCCTTCATTTTGATTTATGCAATAGTTTATTTAAAGAACGAGAGATGTATGATAAATAATCAACTAAAGATCAAACTCCCAATTCACCTAGTAGTTAGGTTAAGTAGCTAGTTATTATATTGTATTTTAGTTGTATTTAAGGATGGAACTAAGGAAAGTGGCGGGGCTTTTTAATGTTGGGATTTTTATAAAGACCTTTTGTAAAGGCTATTTCTACAACAAGTTAATATTGAGAAGCCATTTATTGACCAATGATTTAGAAAACTAATGAAAGTTATTTCTTGTTTGCATTGACGTATGGATATTTGTAATTCTTAATCTCAACCATTGAGCATGGATTGTTCAATAAGAAATCTAACTAGAATTTCATATTATTTCTTTCTTTCTCCAATAAATCTTTATTGTGAAATGTAAATTAAGTTGTGACTTTAAATTGAAGACTATTCTTTAGTTTAATATCAACAACTCAATTATTATTTTTTGAAACTTCTTGTACAACTATTTCACGAATGTTTCTTTAAACATATACAATTACATTCATTTTTGTTCTTTAAGATCATAACCATTTTTTAAATAGATTTTTTTAATTATTTTTTAGCATTTGCATTTATTCTTACTTTTTCTTTTAAAAACAAAACAAAAAAAACTTAAAAATATCCAAATATTTAAATCTCATTAAAAGGTTGTTGGGTCGTTAACCTAGAGGGTTATTCTATTTGGCCTCTTTTCTTGGTTTAAACCCTGTTGTCGATGTTGGGTATTTTGACTTGTCAACATGCATGAAACACTATATTGCAAGTTATCAACCCTTGCGACACAACACATTGATGAAAGTTCTTATTGTCGCAATACATGGAATAATTCATAGAATTGAATGTGAAAAGGAAAATTGTTGGCTTACTTTCGGTCGACCTAGGTTCAGATCATTTGTTCATCAACAAAACCTAAGACATCGACCCAATAGAGGAGAACTTCGTCAGCAACACCTACGTCGTAGATGAAGTCTCACCTAAGATATCTTATGGGAACTGCCAAAACCAGGTTTTAACAGTTAGTGAGGGGGATTTCCTTATCATATTCTTATAAGGTCACTTGACCGAAACCTGGGAATTACACTTATGTTCTCATATATGCATTCAAGATAATAACCTTCAAATCCATCGACGTATATAACAAAATATAACATAAAGCATTAACACATATTAACTAACATTCCCTACGATCATATGAATAGATGTGCGAAACACACACACAAACACATAAGTTCTTTCACAACATATTCTTCCTGACATATTTAGATCAACTCATTCACAACAAATATGCGTTTGACAAAAACACAAATATCAAACACACACAGAGACAAGATATAATGTGGAGACAATATATAATGTGGATACAAGATATATTGTGGAAACCCATCTAGAAAAAACCATAAAGGTGCTCTTCATCTTGCATGAGAATTGGTTTGGCACCTTTGGTCGGTGCACTCAACTTGCAGACTCTTCTTTAGATCTTCCTTAGAATTCATACATTATTCTCTTGTCTCATGCACTCTGGTTTTGGCCTCTTTATCTTCTCTCGTCTTTGAATGGCCCTTAATGATCAACCTGCACACAGCTTGGGTTAGTGCTTTTATAAGTTTTTTCTGCTTTTACACTTCTTGAATTCAACCATCTACTGACTCTAAACTCTCAGTCAACAAGCAGTCTTTCTATTTTAATACATCACGTTACATCTAAAAAATAGGCACTATCAACCCAAATTACAATCAATCTTTATTACTAAAAGCAAGCTTTTAGTCTAACTTACTCTTTACCAAAAATAATTTGAACTTTGCTTTTCGACTTGCTTTATTCCTCTTCCATTGCATCTCCTTCAGTTGCGGTCTCTACTTGACTTGCGATTGGAATCTTCATCTTATCGATCGTTATTTTGTCTAACTTTTCCTAGGGCCAACATGCCCCCAACACTCACTCGTGGCTTGTCCCGAGCCACATCAGTATGGAATCTCTATTAATGTCACCTTGCTTTGAAAATCCTGAAATGTTTTCACAACTTGTTCGGTTTTGTTACGGAGAGAAATTCCTATGGCTTGGGGTACCACAACAGACAACTTGACTCCAGAAATCAATCCTTTCCAATATGCAATAGAAATTAAATGTCTAACACTAAAGGATCAGACCTCGTACCTTATTTCGGACAGTTGAAGTAGATCCCCGTTGAGCTTTCCAACTTCAGCTTGAATTGATAAATTACTTCCTCAACAACAAATAAACAATAAAAGCATACTATATATCATGGTGTTAGATCTATTCTAGCATATATAATCAACAATGTATAAGTATTTGAAAACATCCCATGGATAAAATATTCATTCAAACACACATTATTGGACAGGAAAAGATGTTTCTATTAATATAAATTAGAGATTACAATAGATACAACCTCTGTTGGCACGTCTGCGAACTGGAGAAACTGAATCCCCCACTTGGGTCTCCGCCACCTCAATCCTCCATCTCTCGATAGCAAGCTCACAAGCAAAAGGCAAGCTTGGGAAAAACACACAAGTGCTCCAAGGGACAAAGGGATGCAGACTCAAGCATAAGTTCTGGAAACAATGGACTATAGTTTCTTTGCTCTCAATTCTCTCATATGCCTTCAATGTACCATAGAGTTCCTTATATAGCTTTTCAAAGGGGTAGTGAAAGGTCGAATCCGAGCGATCTCAAGGCAAAGGGAAGGACAGGAGTCAAGTGAGTCGAATCCATGTCAAGGAAAACTCCAAAAGGATTTGGATTTTGTACACATCCCGATGTACGCGGTTTTAGTGGTCAAACCCGCGTATATACGCGATTAGAGGTTTAAAAGTCACGTGTATCATTTTTCACATGTTTTTAGGGATGGTCAAGGAAACATCAAAGGACAAAAAATGGTCCACGGGGTCTAAGGAGTCTGCAGAGGGACAGGGGAAGGCCATACAAAGTGTGATTCACCTGGAGTGGTGAAATCAGCTATAACAGATGCCCCCTAATGTGTGAGGTCATAGGGGTCATACGATGGCCGAAATATATTATAAGTCCACCCCAGAAGTGGAGTGATGAATAATCCCAAATGGAAGACCAGCCACCCAATCAGCATAGTACAATGATACAACTCTGCACATAACTGCAAATACATATAGCAGTCCCAGATACATAAGAGTACAATGGCCATGAATAGGCATGATACAAGATATCACATAAGTGCTCATCGCCACGTACAATATACATAGATTAGAATCTCCATGATGAAGATATACAAAGGACCATGATCTCCATAATGGCTGAAGATATATAACATATCAAGATCTCCATAGTGGCTGGAAATGTCTGACATATACTGGAATCAAGTCATGAGAGGTGAAATCTCATGAATGCTGGCACGATCAAGGAGGTAGGATATAAGAGATTCCACCAATCTGGAAAGTCTTCTACACAAACCACTACAAGTACATGTCCTACTATGTGAATAGAGGTGTCGAGGTCGAATATAGTAGTCCATCATCTGATTACCGGTCATTGATGTATACCGTTAACAGACGTGAGATCACCCACCGATAATGAAAATGGGAATCAAGGTACTAGAGTGCAAACTAACAAGTGTGAATAAATGTGTTGAGGTCAAACACTTGAGAGGATCCATCGATCAGGGGACATTGATGTATTCCCAAAGACTGTCGATGGTGAGAGAACCTGCCACTGATGACTGCAAGTCTCAAGGCACTCAAAATGACTCTAGATTCCAATCCCAGAATAAATGATTTGAAGTCAATGGGATGAAATCCGTTGGAAAGAGGGCATTAAGGCATCCCCCATCATCCAACACGAGGTACTTAGCAAAGCTGTATAATGTGGAAGGACTCGATCATAAGGTGCACGAACCAATAACTGTACCGGGAATGGCCGACATGCAAAGTCAAGATAACTGAGGAATGGCTGACTCAGGCTTCAACTTCCTTCGAACAAGAGCATAACGGCGTATGGTGACTGAATAAAGGTAGCATAGACTCGATATACAAACTGGGACATCTCTGCGACACAAGAGGCCTCGACAGAGGCTCCATGGGGACTGGAAGCTTAACCAGTCGGTGGAGATAAACTTAGATAAACAAGTACAGCTCCTAAAGTCAAACTATAAACCCAACCAATGGATGTGATATACAGTGCTCTGTTCGAAGGTGACACAACTTGACAGCTGCCAAAGATAACATCTTTCCTTGTCCGGATTTTTGGTTTTTTTTTATAATTTTTTTGGACTTTTTTAAATATTTAAAAAGCTTGAAAAAGAATAAAATTGCTTTATAGTTACAGACTAGGAGGAGACGAGTGTCATAAGGGAAAACAAACTAGTTCCAAGCAGTGGAACATACCTATGCTCAATGCAAGGACACATGTGTAGGATATCGACACTCGGGGGAAAATCCCCTCCGGGTAAAAAAGGAATCAAGCTACAAAGGATATATAAAATGGATTTGCATGGCTGGAGATGAGACAAGCTCGGGCTATATGGCTGAAGCACAATGTCAGGGAAGCCGACGTAAGGCTCAATAAGGCGGGCAAAGCTCATGATAATGCAATTACAACTTGACATAAGGGATTCCTGAGGGAAATAAGCCAACAAAAGATCAAGAGGAGTATGAGGCTCTTGCGAAATGTCATGTCAATACTATACAATGGACTCCCGGACGTAAGAGAGGACTCACATCATGGGTACCAAATACAAAAGGGAGCTAACGAGAACACCCATGTATAGGAAAGCTCTACCATTCACATAATATCACTTCTAACAACAGCATGAAGGTCCACGATACTATGGAATGGGTTCGTACCTAAGGTTAAAATGAAACAGTCATAAGGTCATGTAAAATGCAAGCGGATATGAAATCCTAACCTATATGCTAGTTTAGACATGATACTTGTGATAGGCACGAACGGGTCGAAACCTCAAAGAGAGTGTACAAAAACTGGACCCTACATGGCAACCATATTAGTCCAAAACAACCGAAATAGTCAATAAAGAATCCAAACTATAGGATATAGGGAGGAATGATCATGACAACTGCACCTAAAGGAAACAATGCAGTGAATGATGGGACATAAAAAGGAAAGTAAGGTGTAGACCCAACGTTCACGCATCCACTACCACCCCCATGAGGGTGACCACCGGTGTAAAGACCGAGCGAAAGGAATAAAAGTCCTCCACAAATGGAGTAGAGGATGGAATATGACTATTCCCAAATCTATGAGCACGGTAAGGGGTTGTGATGCCTCCAAGTATGACACCAGGGTCCATACTAGGACCAATGACGGGTGATAGGATACCAGGCATGTCAAAAATAAAAGGACCTGAACTCAAGAGAGCATAAATATACTCAAGTAACCGCGATCCCAAAGGCCAACTAGTGCACAAAGAGCACACTCCTAAGAAAATCTACATCCAAAATACAAGCAAACCAAGGGAAGGATATGTGAGCTCCCGAATGTAGTAGGTATGTCTCGCCTGGAAGAGGCTCGAAACTCCCATGCACTACAAGCGAAGGTACGTAACCAATTATAGTGGCCCTCAGCTTCAATGCATAAAGTGACTGTGTTGTCCGACCCCTACCTGGTCGGGACACCTACAGAATAACCCCTGCAAAGTACCCCCTCGATAACCTAGGTAAGGCAACTAAGGTCGCCTCAATATAATCAATGCTCAGGCGGACAATTGCAGGCGGGATTGACTGTATGGGCAGGGTAACAAAGCCCGAAACTCTCGAAAGAGCCCCCAGATACGAATACAATCCTGGAAATATCTTCGCTGCTACTCAGTTATGACTAGGGGTCATCCCAATCAATAACCGCTCACACTGCCTCGTGTTTAACGCCATTTTGAGAGGAGGATCCTGAGAAACACTGGTTATACCAAGGAATTTCACACACTCACCTAGACAGACACATACATGTTGTCGTTTAGTGGTATTGGAGAATTTACTCACAATGAACTATTTCAAGACCCTAAAACCTAATCTTGTTGGTGCACCCTATACAAGAAAAGAGTGTAATTCATTTTATTATGGGTTGATTTTCATTGGCTGTAAAGGGAAATGGCCATGCAACTAATGACATTATGACTCAGCAGTGAAATAAATATGCACACCATAACAAACAATGATAAGTGCAATCTTTGTCAAATGAAAAATAGGGTATGCCACTACATGAGATGCATAAATATATATTCCTTTCTGAATGCCAATGCAATCCTTCCTATATGAAAGCCTAAATAAAACTCTCATCCAAGCAATCCAATGCAAGTACCTCCTCAAATCCATATCTAAGATGCAACTAAGAGTACAACTACTTTGTATTTTTCAATATAAAAGAATGAAAAATGCAATAAAAGTCATCTAAAACTCTCAGTCTCCGCAACAAGTATAAAACACAAGCCCAGCAAGACACCGAGAAAAAAAAAGAGTAATGCACTAATGGAAAAACAAAAAGGATAAATGACTAAAACTACTTTCAAAGAAAAATCAATGAAAAAGCGGTCTCTGGTCACAAAAGAAGCATCCAACAGACAACATCAGACCCAAGGAAGACCCAACCACACTCACAACCCACCCAGCAACTTCCCACAACATCAAACTCACCAAAAGGGAGGATGTACCCGACTGTTTAAAGAACAATTGCATATATACGCAACTTTTGGCCCAAAACCTGCGTGTATACGCGGATTTTGGCCAAAAACCTACGTGTATATGCGACTTTTGGCCAAAAATCCGTGTATGTACGTGACTTTTGGCCAAAAACCTGCGTATACAGAGAAGGTAGTGGTAAAAAGCAGGCCAAGGGTCAAACCAATAAAGGGGAGTGTCAATAAATGAACATACTATAAAATGCAACACAGAAACAAGGAGAAACAAAGAGCAAGTCAAGAATATCAAGCCTATTGTGCCGATAAAAACCCCCAAAGGCAAAATGACT
>LPNX010009785.1:81970-93158 GCA_001517045.1 Pseudotsuga menziesii | reverse complement strand
CGGAGAGAAATTCCTATGGCTTGGGGTACCACAACAGACAGCTTGACTCCAGAAATCAATCCTTTCCAATATGCAATAGAAATTAAATGTCTAACACTATAGGATCAGACCTTGTACCTTATTTCGGACGGTTGAAGTAGATCCTCGTTGAGCTTTCCAACTTCAGCTTGAATTTATAAATTACTTCCTCAACAACAAGTAAACAATACAAGCATACTATATATCATGGTGTTAGATCTATTCTAGCATATATAATCAACAATGTATAAGTATTTGAAAACATCCCATGGATAAAATATTCATTCAAACACACATTATTAGACATGAAAAGATATTTCTATTAATATAAATCAGAGATTACAATCGATACAACCTCTGTCGGCACGTCTGTGAACTGGAGAAACTGAATCCCCCACTTGGGTCTCCACCACCTCAATCCTCCATCTCTCGATAGCAAGCTCACAAGCAAAAGGCAAGCTTGGGAAGAACACACAAGTGCTCCAAGGGACAAAGGGATACAGACTCAAGCATAAGTTACGTTAACAATGGACTATAGTTTCTTTGCTCTCAATTCTCTCATATGCCTTCAATGTACCATAGAGTTCCTTATATAGCTTTTCAAAGGGGTAATGAAAGGTCGAATTCCAGTGATCTCAAGGCATAGGGAAGGCTAGGAGTCAAGTGAGTCGGATCCATGTCAAGGAAAACTCCAAAAGGATTTGGATTTTGTACACATCCTGATGTACGCGGTTTTAGTAGTCAAACCCGCGTATATACGCGATTAGAGGTTTAAAAGTCGCGTGTATCATTTTTCACATGTTTTTAGGGATGGTCAAGGAAACATCAAAGGACAAAAAATGGTCCACGGGGTCTAAGGAGTCTGCAGAGGGACAGGGGAAGGCCATACAAAGTGTGATTCACCTGGAGTGGTGAAATCAGCTATAACAGGTTTCCTGTCGCACTTCTTTCTACACTATCTTCAAATTTTCTACAAGTTTGGAACTGATGTGTTCCGAAGTTGTCAGTCTTGTCG
This sequence comes from Pseudotsuga menziesii, assembly GCA_001517045.1. Classification (NCBI taxonomy): domain Eukaryota; kingdom Viridiplantae; phylum Streptophyta; class Pinopsida; order Pinales; family Pinaceae; genus Pseudotsuga; species Pseudotsuga menziesii. Next base: position 92,125 of record LPNX010009785.1, on the reverse strand, counting down.
ACACCAAGGATTGTCACACCTTTTAAAAAATAGGTTCAATAATACATGTTACATTTTCTACCTATGCCTACAACTCTGTGATTCGATCGATTATTTTTTGTTGTTGGGTCACAGTTTGGCTACTTCATGCTGTAATTTCTTCATGTCGGCAGCCTCGACCATTTTCTCCATTGTCGGTATCTTCTTTAGGTCACTATTAATCTTGTTAAATTTTTCCTCTGAAATATGCAACTGCTCTGTAACCTGTTCTAGCTCTTTGTCGTCGATCAAGGATTCCCATGACTGTGAAACATGTTTGATTGCTTTAGCACATAATTCTTCTGCCTCTCCAATCTTTTGCGTAACCTCAGTTCTCGCCTTCTTCTGCTCTTTAAGTACCTTTGGCGGTGTATTGGGAGTCATCTTCAATTCCAACTTCGCAACTCTCTTGCAGAGGTCCTTGGAAATATCACCTAATCTAAATATGTTTACTTCTGTGAACATCTCTGGTGTGATGCCTTCATTTGTGAAGTTTCTACAAGTCAGCGTGACTGCTACTTCCAGTCGCTGCTTGTCATCCTGCCATTTATGGAAGAGGAGAAGCCATCGACAAATCTTCCTCCCCAACACTGGATTATTGACCATATATTTCAACACAAAATAGTCTGTGTACATCTTGAAATGTTCTCCCAACAAACAATGTCGAAATATTTGAAGAGCATATACCATAACTAGTCCTTCTCTTTCTATCGTGGTATAGTTATTCTCTACCGTTGACAATTTCCTACTGGCACATGTGATGGGATGATCAATAGATCCTTTGCCTAGTTGTGCAAGTACAATACTAAGTGTGGTAATAATATTAAACTCCCCTCCAAGAAGCCATTGACCTTCTCCTACTTGCTCTTTTAGCTAGCCGACCGAGTTCAAGAATATTTGCTTCAGGTGTGGGGGGTTTGGTCCATATACATTGTTGATCATCCTTAAGACCTCTATCCTTACAACCTGAAATTTAACAGATATAGTAAAGGCGGTTGCAAACAAAAATTGGAAAGAAATACCTCCTTTGGATTATGAATTATAGCCAGACCACCTGCAACCCCTTGTGTATTTATTGCTATTGAGTGACTTCCTCTCCATATTCATTGGGCTATGTTTGAGATTGTTGTAGTTAAAATTTATGTTTCTTGCAACATCATGATTGATTATATTATAATACCTACATAGAAAATGGTGGAATGGTTGAACACACACAACCAAATAAACAATTAGAAACAAGAGGACACAAAGATAGTTGACATCAAAGCAGACTCTTCTCATTAACAAAGGTACATATTAATATATGAAAAGGTGATGCTTGGCATTTAAATTCCAAGATGTCCCTTGGAATCCCAAAGACCATTCGTCTTCACCTAACCCTTACGGATTAGGTTCCAATAATCCCCCCTTAATCCGAAGGTGCGTATATGAGTCCAAGAAAAGAGACCCAAAATTTGGAGAAACATGTGGCTACAAAAGACTAAACATCTCCAACTTAACAATCTGACTATGCCAAGCAAGTTATCAGCAGTTGAATTCTCCTACTAAGTACAAGTGCTCTCTAAAGTGGTGGTTTTTGCTGACACCAACCAAAGGGGGATAGTAGAAGCTAAATTCTTCTACTACATGGGTGGTTTAAATCTTACCACAAACTCTATATCTTAGCAACTATAAAATCATGAATCGTGAAGGTGGTTTAAGATTGACCACAAAATCTAGAACTTGGCTTGAAGGCTTAGAGGTTCCTAAAACTTTTTGAAAGGCTTGTAGAAGTTGTTTGTCTTTTACTAAATGAGTGGTTTTACAATGACCACAAAATATGGAATTTGGCAACAATTCTTGCTCACAGGTTCTCTGGATCATTCCGAAAGGTTAGTAGAATTTGGTACAATATTCTACTAGATGGATAGTCATGGATCTCGCTCTAGATTTGGATATAGCTCTTAATGTGGTAGGATCAAGGCTCTAGATCTGATGCAGGATCACTTGTTCTCGCTCACTTGTTTTTTATTGTTCATCACCCCCCTGTCAGGAACAATGTGAGGAGAAGAAGATGTATCAATTGCAAGATGTTTCCATACTCATGAATGAACTCTTTGGTATGCCATATATATCTTATTGGTTGTTGACGACGATTTCCAATAAGAGATCCACCCATAGTGAATCTTCTCTCTTATAGGTTTCCTCAAGCTGAAGCATATGTATGAAGAATGTGTGTGATTTCCACAATATTTACAAGGGTGAAGATCAAAACAATGATCTTTCATGTGGCTAACTCGATCACAGTGTTGCCATGTCAGAATGTGAACTAGAATGGATGAATATGATTTCTCATAGAGGAATCCAATACTCTAAAATCAGACAGGCTTGGAGAAACCAGGAATGTGAATTGTCACTTCCTTGTCATATCCAAGGTAAGTTTTGTGCTTGTTATGGATGGTCTATTCCCAAGGTCCGGTAATGGGCTTGGGAGGAACAAGAAGAACCTCTGTATGCATGTAGCCATCTCCATTTTCTTTCAGTTCTGATGGGGTGCCACCGATTTGCTTATGTGCTTATGAGGTGGTGTCATTTTGTGCAGGCTGCTGAACATAATCATGTAGAGGATTCTTCTGAACATTAATGAGTTTATAATGTCTTTCTTCTTGTTAAATATGCAACTTAAGTTGTAGAAAATCAAATGTGTCTTTTGAATCTTGCACACAATCTCGAATGTGAGTGAGGGTGGTCTTGTCGACCATGATAATGTTGTTAATATAGGAGAGAAGTAGAGTGTTCAATAACTCTACCAAATCATTTAATCTAGCCATGTAACTCACTCAAATGGAGAAGGGATTCTTGCAACTCCACCCTTTTACAACAAGACTCAACAATTGAAGTACTAGACTCAAGAAGATGAAACTGTGTCGGATACGACCAAAATTGCACCCAAATACAAAGTAATTCAACTCAATTTGAAAGGTACAAAAGACTAGTTGCAATTTAAAATGTAGAATATGAAACCGAGTTGATCGTTATGAGATGAATGCTTTACCTCCAGTCTTTTGGCAATGCTCAAGTGAGATGCCAAGGCCAACAATTTATTTCTCACGAAGGATATAAAGGCCATTTTTTTTTCCTCATGATCTTGCAATAGCCAACCTTGCAATACAATCTATAATCTCTACACTTTGCAATCTTGTGTAGTCTCTAATTTCTACAATGAGTCTTCACAATAACTGTTAGTCTAAATTACTTCTCCAAATTATTGGTACTTGAAACCATGTGATTGTAATAGATATTAATTATATATATTTTAATGATCATTTGTAATGACACCAAACTGAAGGGACAAAATGGAATAATGAAGGTTATTCTTAATTAAAGTACAACTCTTACCAATGCATTTAATGTATACTTATTGTGGATTCAACCTCCATCACTCAACCACTCCAAATGAATGATCTGCAACAATTGCAATGCCCCATGCATGCATGTCTCGATAAAGCAGTCAACGCTACATGGAGTTTTTAGTATAATGATGCCATTATACAATCCATGTTGTGTTGCATGTTGCAATTGCAAACAAAATCATCAACCAACAAACACACGGAATTGTTCAGACCGTTCAAAGGCTTGTTTGGCTCCGTCAAGTCAATATTCAGTATCAAACTGTGGGTATTCTCCAAAAAATAAGTTATTTTCAACAAACTGGTCAAACAAAAGGCATCAAACGTTGTTTAATATTTATGTTGAAATCTTCAGGATTTTCACTGTGTTGGAGTTTTGAAATCGACGTTTTGGGTGGACATCGACCCATCATCAAGGAATCACAATAAAGTTGTTTAAGTTTGAAGAGGTTAGGGTTGAATAAATAGGTAATGAGAGAGATATGGACGTTAGGAAAACTGAATGGTTTAAAAATATAAAAAAATATAAAACTATGAAAGCAAGCCAGATAAAAGGGGGTGAAATTAATATGAAAAGTAAATAAATTGGAAAAAAGAATAAAAGAAATGGTAAGAAGAAGGTATACATAGTTGAAATGATAAACAAATTGATTTTTAAAAAAAATATAAAATAAAAATAAAGGGGGATTAGTTAAAAAGGGAAAACAAATTTGTTTTGAGTAACCAATAGAGAGAAAAACTAGGGTTAGAAAATAAAATAATACTCATTTTTTTTAGTATAACCAAAACTCATGCACGAGCGAATATAACCAAATCCATATGGGGACATGAGAGAAGTATTCCTTGTCTTGGTTAAATTGCTCCTTCCAAAACTTGAGATACAATCCTGCAGAGTTAAAAAAATATGGCTCTTTGTTAAAGATCTGTTCCTGATCTTCCAAATTGGTGAAAATGACTGTGAAGACCTTTTTGATTCAAGCTTGAGGTCATAATGTCCTTTAGGCTTCAACTTGGTGTTGATCAACCATGTTAAAGCCTTCTTAATGGGCCAAATGTTGATAAACTTTCCTATGACGATGTGATCTTTCATATACTAAATCCGCTCATTGATGTGATTCAAAGTGATTTGGTAGCTTGGCATCTGTAGTACCTTAGGGATGCATTGCCGTGCATTGCGTCGACTAATGAGCTTGAGGTTGGATACATGTGGATTGCTCGATCCCCTTCCTCCCATTCCATTGATTCCCTCTCCCATCTTTGGATCCACCATCGAGCTGGTCGTTGGCTCATGAGAAGCGAGGGAGGGATTTACGATCCCTCCCTGACGATTGCCATCGTTGCTTAATACACTTGCTTCATTACGTGTAGCAGATCTCACAAAAAAGGAAAGAAAACAAAGTGATGAATGAAACCCTAAGCATGACTCTATGACAAGTTAGTGCCTAGTAGTTTAAAGATTAAATGATTTGGATTTTTTTCAACTTATTTTCCAATTAGTTTTCCCTAAAATCTGGTCATAATTATTAGAATTGTAAATAAAAAGTGTTAAGATTGCACAAGCTACTTCAAAACTCTCAAGGTCAAGACTTGGAGTCACAATGCCTAATACACAATGCTTAATACACATGCTTCAATACGTGTAGCAGATCTCACAAAAAAGGAAAGAAAACAACGTGATGAATGAAACCCTAAACATGACTCTATGATAAGTTAGTGCCTAGTAGTTTAAAGATTAAATGATTTGGATTTTTTTTTTCAACTTATTTTCCAATTACTTTTCCCTAAAATCTGGTCATAATGATTAGAATTGTAAATAAAAAGTGTTAAGATTACACAAGCTACTTCAAAACTCTCAAGATCAAAACTTAAAGTCACAATACCAAAAAAGAACCCCCAATAACTTATAACACCTTCAAATTATTGTCATATCAATAACTTACTTAAAAAAACCATGGTCAATCTAAAAAGCCCTAGTGCCAAAAATAGATTCTAAACCATGAAAATTCATAATTTGACGAAAGATAACATCCTCGAATGTCATCAACAATGACCAAAGAAAACAAAATATCTCCTTATTTAATGCAACGTAAGTTAAAAATGAATTAAACTTTTTGGACCATTTTAACCGTGCAATCTTACCGATCTAAGTGATCTTTGACGATACACTTAAATCTTTTGTTTATTCGTGAAAAAGTTCATAGAAGGTTGACTTCCTTGATGCCACTCAAAATCGAGACACCCTCAAAACAAACGTGATTTGTCGCATTTTGTAGAAAATGGTGTAGCTCCTAATACAAAATTTGTATTTGGCTCTACATTGAATTTGTTTAAGCGGTAGGATGGCACTCATCTAAGTTGCAATACTTTCACGATACAATGTGTATATGTGGGGCTGACCTAAATTGTGGATAGAGGTCAAAGGGAGCTAATCATTTTTGTTATTGATCATTTTTCGAAGTTTTTAAATCCGAAAATTTAAAGAATACAATCCACACAACGAATTGAATTAATCATTATCAAAGATTTTTATTTATAGAATTTTAATCAAACTTGCAAGAAATGATACATTTTAATTAAACCCACAAATACCATCGAATATTGTTGTACTTTGAACCATGGTGTAAGAAATGAAGCATTTTAGTTAACATATATAACGGTAAGCTTTGTTATGGTTTTGACCATGGTGTAAGAAATAAGGTGTCGGGGACCTTGGAGTCCTTGAGTCCTTGTTTGTTGTAAAGGATACATTAGGTAGAGCTTATAATTTTACACAATCAGTCTATATTTTGGTAGTTTTGGTGACCAACTCATGTGTGGCAGCGACGATATGGTTAGGATGGTGTACTAGTGCATGGGATAGGGGGACCACAAATGTCTTGCCTAGTAGGAGGGTAGGTGACTAATGAGACTATGTGGTTTATTCTTCGACAAAGGATGACATAATTAAAAATGTGCAGATTGTGTGTTGACCAGGCTAGGACAATAACATGGATGGATCTGGACCAAAGAGATATGAACATCTACCGCTCTAGGGACATGAACTTCGGGCACTATCAAGTATTGGTCTATATGGATGGTAACATCATCCAACAATGGTTAGTTGATTATTTGGTTGTGCTGGCTCGAGGGAGGCATAGTGAAGTGCTTATGGTTGGGTGGCATCGCCTATAGTGAAATGAGAACTCATCTTTGCAAGTATAAAGTGTGCCTAACTTGGGTTTGATCATGACCTGTTAATGAGGTGTAGCCCACATTATACAAGTGGTTGTTGGTCATGCCCAACTAGCAAGGTCAAGGTGGTGTTGAGCAATGACTAAAATTCTTGAGTGGAATGAAATGCTAAAGTAGGACAGTAAGTCTAGCCTTATTACAGGTGGTATCAAAGCTATGCTCGAATGTGGGACTTGCAAAAGTGTCTCTTCACCACTAACACCCCTTTCATTGAATTTGCCGATGGAAGCAACAATAACAAGGACATTAACATCTTTAAGTTGGAGATAATGTCAAGGCCTTGGACTTTGAGGAAGACTTGGGTACCCGAGTGTTTTCCATGATAAAGAATGCAATGGGTAGACTTGGCAAGTCTGCACGACCAACCTATATCTTGGTAGCCTTTGTGACCAACTCGTGTGTGGCAACCGCAAGATGATTTGAACAATGTACTACCACATGGGCCAAGATGACCAAGGATTTCTTGCCTAGTAGGAAATCAGACAACTGATGTGTTGAAATATTGTAACTTCGAAGAATATTCTATATGTATCTTTTTGTGGTCCCCAATGGTCCTACCAAGAGAACCACTTGTATTACTTTGTACCCCGATGCTCCTAATTGGAAGAACTAATAAGAGTCATGAGGTACTCCCCTCTAATTGTAAAGGTGGGTCATTAGCACCCCAGTGTGGTTACTTGAGCCTACATGTTTAACTCGAGCCTACATGATTAACTCAAGCCTACATGACATATGAGTTAACTTAAGTGAACGGATGAATATAAATAGAGGTGTAGCGCTCCTCATTTGGAACACACACTCTCACTTGTGTAGCGCATTAGTGGGGAAGAGAAGAGTAGCAGGAGAAGGAGGAGGATCAGGTTTTTGATCTCCTTGTTGGTTTTACCTTTTACCTTTTTGGGGCATCTATATTGAGGAAGCTTTTGCTGGGTTTTTCCCTTTAGGGTTTTCCTAGGATAAATCTGTGTTGTTCTTGTGATGTTGTTTCTTTCAGTGATCCTGTTTATATGCTTTTGTTATGAAAATGAAATGAAATACCGATGTTCTTGCTAGCATATGAAAATTTAACATGGTATCAGAGCTAACCTGAACATGACAGCTTTGACAAGGTGAAATAGCTCTCTCTCTCTCTCCTCGGAAGAAATTAGGGTTTTCAGAAAAAAAAAATTGAGTCTCGAAAAACTGATTGCATGGAAAGTTGCGCCCTCCCAGAGCGCATCTTTTGAGCCTGGAATCACAATTTTTGGATGTGTGAGTCTCCGAAAAAGTCAAACCCTAGTTTGACAGCTATTCCAGAAAACTGCAGAAGCTTAATCTTGCAAGTCTGATTTGAAAGGTGAAGAATTGAAATCTCCAGAATCCAAGCACACAGGTCAACTCACCTCCTTCAAGCGCATCTCCTGGTAAGGTCAGGTTCTCATTCTGCAAAATTTCAATTTTTTGTGATTTTCTGACAAGATGGCCCCAAGCACTAAGCTTGAGGACAAGCTAGAAGGCATAGAGAATTTCCGAGCATGGAAATACAGGATTGGTCTCATTCTCCAAGAGAATGATCTTGATAAGTATGTCAAAGAAGAAGTATCAGAACCTGAGGAAGCTGAAGCCAAGGAGAAGCACAGAAAGGACATAATCAGGGCTCAAAGGATTATTGCTGACTCTATCAAAGATCACTTGATTCCTCAAGTGTCTTCCAAGAAGACTCCAAAAGAAATGTTTGATGCCTTATCCAGAATGTTTGAAGGAAGGAACATTAACAGGAAGATGAATCTAAGAGCTCAACTAAAGAGCACCAAGATGAGTCATGGAGAAACCATCCAAGATTGCTTCACAAAGGTTTCTCAGATCAAAGAGCAACTAGAAGCTATTGGAGATAAGCTTGATGAAGATTAACTAGTTATGACTGCTCTCAATGGTCTCACTAGACCTTGGGAGTCCTTCATCCAAATGATGTGTGCCAGAAAAGAAAGCATGAAGTTTGATGTGGTATGGGAAGACTGCATTCAGGAAGAAACAAGAGTGGCAAATAGAGAAGCCTTACTAAAAGAAGATGATCAAGCCCTAGCCACTCACACCAAGAGAAGAAGAGGTCAATCAAATTTCAAGAGAAGAAATTTTAGGGAGCCTCAACCTCCTAGAAGAATCCAAAGGGTAAGAGAAACTCCTCCAAGAAGAGACTACTCTAATTTTCAATGTTTTCATTGTGACAAGATAGGACACATTGCTAGGAATTGTCCGATGAAGAAGCAAGAATACAAGAAGATGGTCAACAATAAAAGATTTCATGCTCATCTAGCTGAAGATGAAAATGAAGAAGAAGAAGAAGAAGAAGGACCACCAAGCAAGCAAACAAGAGAAGAAGATGTAGAACAATATGTACTATTCTTTGCACTCTATGGGTCTATAACACCTGGAGAAGACACTTGGCTCATTGATAGTGGTGCTTCAAAGCACATGACGGGACAAAAGAAAACTCTGTCCAAACTTGAAGAAAGAAGCTCTCCTCAGAAAGTTTCTCTAGGAGATGACTATCAATATCCGATCAAAGGAGTTGGTGAAGCAAGCTACAAACTTGATTCAGGTAATCCTCTAAAGATGAAAGATGTATTGTATGAACCTGGTCTAAAGAAGAACTTACTTTCTATTTCAGCCTTAGATAAGAAAGGATTCAGAGTTGCTTTCATAGATGGCCAAGTACTCTTGTGGCCCAAAGGAAAGAATCTTGAAGATGCTATCATCATTGGTGAAGAAGAAGGAGGTTTGTATAAACTCAAGGGGCACTCAGAAACAACCCTTGTTCATGAGTCCACTGACCCTAGTGAACTATGGCATAGAAGACTTGCCCACATTAATTACAAAGCTCTACCTCGTGTAAATAAGGTAGTGACGAGATTACTAGATATGAAGATCAAGCATGAAGGCATTTGCAAAGGATGTGCAAAGGGAAAGAACATCAAGAACCCATTTCTGAAAAGTGAAACTAAAACAAAAGGTACATTGGAATTGATTCATTCAGATGTTTGTGGTCCAATGTCTTCTATATCCTTAAGTGGCTTTGAATATTATATCACATTTATTGATGACTTTTCAAGAAAGACTTGGATATACTTCTCGAAAGCAAAGAGTGAAGTGTTCGAGAAATTCAAAGAGTTCAAGGCTTTAATAGAAAATCTTTCAGACAAGAAAATAAAGACAATCCGTTCAGACAATGGAGGAGAATACATCTCAAAAGAGTTTGAGACTTTTTGCAAAGATGCCGGAATCAAGAGGGAACTAACCACTCCCTACAATCCTCAACAGAATGGGGTTACGGAAAGAAGGAACAGAATCATCATGGAGGCAGTGAAGACAATGATATATGATCAAGATCTTCCAATGCATCTATGGGCAGAAGCAACAAGAACTGCTGTGTATGTACATAATAGAATATCTCACAGTACTCTTGGGTTCAAAACCCCATAAGAGATGTTCACAGGAAAGAAGCCTGAGGTAAGTCATCTCAAGATATTTGGTTGTCCAA
>LPNX010009785.1:25991-81108 GCA_001517045.1 Pseudotsuga menziesii | reverse complement strand
CACCAGATGGATGTGAAAACAACTTTTCTGAATGGTGTGATCGAAGAAGAAGTATACATAGAACAACCACAAGGATTTGAAGTTGAAGATAGACATACTCATGTTTGCAAGTTGAAGAAGGCCTTATATGGTCTTAAACAAGCCCCTCGAGCTTGGTATGAAAGGATAGATAGTTTCCTGTCAAGCATGGGCTTTACCAAGAGTAAAGCTGATCCTAATGTTTAATCAAGGTTGTAGAAGATAAACCTGTCATCCTTCTATTATATGTGGATGACCTATTCTTGACAGGGAATGAGAAACAGGTTAAGGAAAGCAAGAAGAAACTACCCGAAGAATTTGAAATGAAAGACCTTGGGTTAATGCATTATTTCCTAGGTCTGGAAGTATGGCAAAGTTCAGAAGGAATCTTTCTCAACCAGGGAAAGTATGCGGTAGAGATATTGAAGAGGTTCAATATGTTGGAATGCAAAACCATGACCACACCCATGGACTCCAACCTGAAGCTATTAGCTGATGACTCATCAGAGTTAGTGGATGTGACCCATTACAGACAGATCATTGGATCATTGTTGTACTTAACAAATACCAGACCAGACATTTGTTTTGCTATGAACACCTTGAGTCAATTTCTAGCTCAACCAAGGCGGGTTCACCAAGTAGCTGCAAAACATGTGATGAGATATCTGAAAGGGACTATAGACTTTGGTCTATACTATGATGGTAGCCATGAGTATAGATTGTATGGCTACACAGATGCAGATTGGGCTGGAAGTATCTCAGATAGAAAAAGCACATCAGGTGGATGTTATAGTCTGGGATCTGCTATGATTTCATGGTTTAGCAGAAAGCAGTCTAGTGTTGCTCTAAGCACAGCTAAAGCAGAATATATAGCAGCTTGCTCTGCTTGTTGTGAAGCCATATGGCTTCGGAAGTTGATGTCAGGATTATTCAACCTAGAGTTGGACACTACCGTGATTTTGTGTGACAATCAAAGTTGTATAAAAATGACAGAGAACCCATAATTCCATGACAGATCGAAGCATATAGAAATCAGGCATTTCTACATTCGAGATATGATGTAGAAGGGAGCCATAAAGATCCAATATGTGAGTACTGAAGAACAAGTTGCTTATGTGCTGACGAAGCCTCTGTCTCGAGTAAAGTTCGAACACTTTCGAGACAAGCTTGGTGTGGTTCGGAAAGACCTTCCTTGAAAGGGGGAGTAGTGATGATGCAGTGGGATTGTATCATCCCTGGGCACTTGCCCTAAAGTGATCCGGAGACCTCGGTCCTCGAGAATGAAGAGGGATTGTATCATCTCGGGACATAGGTCTAGAATGGATCTGGTCATTTTGGTCATCGAGATGGTTGTAGGATTGTATCATCCGTGAACCTCGGTTCAGTATGGATCTGGTGATTTCGGTCATCAAGATGGTTGTAGGATTGTATCATCCGTGAACCTCGGTTCAGAATGGATCCGTTGATTTCGGTCATCGAGATGGTTGTAGGATTGTATCATCCATGAACTGAGGTTCAGAATGGATTCGGTGACTTTGGTCATCGAGATGGTAGGATTGTATCATCCTTGAACCTCGGTTCAGAATGGATCCGGTGACTTCGGTACTCGAGAATGTGATAGGATTGCATCATGCTTGGACTTAGTCCTAAAGTGATAGGGACTGATTATCCCATAATCAATCCGGTGACTTCGGTTGTCGAGAATGTGATGATGATGATGTTCCTGATCGAAAGATCAGAGTGTGATGATGATGATGTTCCTGGTCGAAAGATCAGAATTTGATGATGATGATGTTGTGATGATGATGATGTTCCTGATTGAAAGATCAGAGTGTGATGATGATGATGTTCCTGGTCGAAAGATCAGAATTTGATGATGATGATGTTCCTGATCGAAAGATTAGAGTGTGATGATGATGATGTTCCTGATCGAAAGATCATAATTTGATAATGATGATGTTGTGATGATGATGATGTTCCTGATCGAAAGATCAACATTTGATGACGACGATGTTTTTATGATAATGTTTCTGATCGAAAAATCAGAATGTGATGATAATGATGATGCTTTTGATATTTTGATGATGATGATGGTTTGATGATGATGACTCTGATCGAAAGATCAGAATATGATGATGAAGATGTTGCTGATCGAAAGGTCAAAGTGCTGAAGATGATGTTGTTGATCGAAAGGTCAAAGTTCTGAAGATGATGTTGCTGATCGAAAGTTCAGAGTGCTAAAGATGATGTTGCTTATCAAAAGGTCAAAGTGCTGATGTTGATTAAAGAGTTGCTGATGTTGAAGATTGAAGACGAAGACTATATAATGTTGAAAAGCTTCTAATGATTTATAGATGTGTCACCCTGACGATGTTGATGATGTCCTCCATCTCTCTCCTATTATTGTTGTTGTTGATGTTGTTGTAGAATACCCTTCTCGTTAAGGGGGAGTGTTGAAATATTGTAACTTCAAAGAATATTCTATATGTATCTTTTTGTGGTCCCCGATGGTCCTACCGGGAGAACCACTTGTATTACTTTGTACCCCGATGCTCCTAATTGGAAGAACTAATAAGAGTCATGAGGTAGTCCCCTCTAATTGTAAAGGTGGGTCATTAGCACCCCAGTGTGGTTACTTGAGCCTACATGTGTAACTCGAGCCTACATGATTAACTCGAGCCTACATGACAGATGAGTTAACTTAAGTGAACAGATGAATATAAATAGAGGTGTAGCGCTCCTCATTTGGAACACACACTCTCACTTGTGTAGCGCATTAGTGGAGAAGAGAAGAGTAGCAAGAGAAGGAGGAGGATCAGGTTTTTGATCTCCTTGTTGGTTTTACCTTTTACCTTTTTGGGGCACCTATATTGAGGAAGCTTTTGCTGGGTTTTTCCCTTTAGGGTTTTCCTAGGATAAATCTGTGTTGTTCTTGTGATGCTGTTTCTTTCAGTGATCCTGTTTATATGCTTTTGTTATGGAAATGAAATGAAATACTGATGTTCTTGCTTAGCATATGAAAATTTAACATGATGAGGCGTCGTGGTTCAAGCTTTAACGAAGGATGACACAACTAACAATGTTTAAAGGGTGTGTCGACCACACTAGGACAATAACATTGGTTGGTGTGGACTGAAGGTATGTGAATGACCATTGCCTTGGGGGGACATGCCTTTCGAGCACTATCTAGTATTGGTCTAGATGGATGTCAACAACATCCTACATTGGGTGGTTGATTGCTCAATTGTGTTGGCTAAAGGGAGGCATAATGAGGTGCTTAAGGTTGGGTGGAGACGATGCAACATTGCCTATGGTGAAACAAGCATGCTCATATTCCACAAGTATAAGGTTTGCTTGGCTTGGGTTCGGTAAGGAGTGTCAATAAGGCATAGTCCACGATATACAAATGGTTATGGGCCGTGCACAACTAGCAATGTCACATTGGTGTCAATCGAGGACTACACTCCTTTTATTTTAAATTGTAAAAATGGGAGACAAGGAATAGAGCAACTTCCTCAAATATATACAACAACTTGCAAGCCACATATACTAGAGACTTATAGTTCATCCTTAGATGAGACGTTTTGGAAACACACCCATCAAATAGGACCCACTCAAGAGGGGTAGCAACCCTTCCAACTTTACTATAACATATCAAATTTATCACTTTAAAGAATTGAACTTGGGTGGAAAGAATAACCATCATCTCTTTCAACCATCCAAGTAAGACCCATGTAACCAATGATGACTACACTTCTTTTTTAATTAGTGAAATGAAATGCTTAAGTAAAAGTGTAAACGAAGCCCATCGAACCCATGTAACCAGTAATGACTGCATTTTTTTTTGAGTGAAATGAAATGCTCGAGTGTAAACGAAGCCCATCAGTTCACTTTTGAACCAGGTTTCCCATTTCCGTTATACGTGGCCTGCCAACGGCTAGCTGTCTCAAAAAGTCCGAAATGGAACACATCGCCGACGTGGAATGTAGACGTGGCAGCCACGTCAAGCCAATAGGTCCGCGGCCAGCACACAGAACAAGCCAGGGCGGGCAGAGTGTGAGAAGCGCTTGATTGACGGATGACGTGGAACCAGGGAAACGTTAAAAAAGGATTAAAAAAAAGAAAATTTCGCAGAGAATCTGCCGACCAAGCAAAGCAAGCCATCAATCAATCCTCTCGGTGTATTTCTACCGGCCGGACTCTCGCATTTTTCTTCTCCGTCGAGAAGGCTGCTCTCTGCGATTCTTCTTCTTCTCCCCGAGGTCTCTGGTGAAATCGTCCGCGCAGGAGGAGGGCTGAGGGCAGGGCTCGGCTCGGTTCGGCAGGATTTATCTCAGGTGAGCGTCCGGACGCCATAGCCATAGTGCTAACCCTGAACATGATAAACCCTCGCGCTAACAAATGGATGTGTGTTTTTTCAGGTTTTTTTTTTTCTGCTCCTTCCATCTCGGTGTTACAGTAGTGGCATCTGGTAAGGGCAGTCTTTTGAGAATGTTATTTTCTGTGACTGGAAAAGGTAGGGGTTTGTGTATTTTTGACGTGGTTTTTTTGATTGTTTGTCTGTCTGGGTCAGAGAAATGGCGTCACAGGAGAGCTCAAAAATGCAAGAAGAAGGGAGCGGGCGTCAAGTGCCGGAGGGGCCCATCCACTGCTTGAACAACTGCGGCTTCTTCGGGAGCGCGGCCACCATGAACTTGTGCTCCAAGTGCTACAGAGAGCTCAACGCGAAACAACCTTCTTTTTCTTCTCACTTGAAACCCCAACAGCCGGCGCTTGAACAGCTGAATGTGAAACACCCATCGATTCCGCCTACCTCTGAGCCGTTGCCTGCAAGTGAGGAGGCTCCGACGGTGAAAGCAGTGGCAGCGGTGGAGA
Organism: Pseudotsuga menziesii; assembly: GCA_001517045.1. Lineage (NCBI taxonomy): Eukaryota > Viridiplantae > Streptophyta > Pinopsida > Pinales > Pinaceae > Pseudotsuga > Pseudotsuga menziesii. The sequence continues at coordinate 76,215 of LPNX010009785.1, read as the reverse complement.
CGGCCATGGGCGCTGGCCCGTCTAGCTCTGCAGAAGAGGAAGTGGAGAAACAAGAACAGGATGAAGAAGAGCAGCCGAGGAAGAACAAGAAGAGGTGTTACGCGTGCAACAGGCGGGTGGGGCTGACAGGCTTTAAGTGCCGCTGTGGTGACCTTTTCTGCGCTCAGCACAGGTACTCTGATATGCATGACTGCTCTTTTGACTACAAGACTGCTGGCCGTCTTGCCATTCTGAAGGCCAACCCCGTTGTCAAAGCCCCTAAAATCGACAAGATTTGAGGCACTCTTAAGTCCATTGATTTCTTTCTTGTTGTACTATTATTATAGGGAGAATCCTTGGTGGCCGTAGCAGCTATAGTGCGTATATCTATATATATATCTATATCTATATTCAATGGTGCTTTCTTCTTGAGCATAGTGTGTCGTCGTCAATGGTCGAGTGCAGGAATATGGTATGAATAATTTGACTTGGGGTTTTTCAATGGATGCTCTGCTTCTCAACGGCTATATATGTATTCTCCCTGTATTGTGGGTCATAGTGGCGGCCTTAATACAAAACTCTTTTGGACTTTTTATAGTCTATGGCCATAATGGCTATCGTGTGCCTGAACCTTACTTATGGTGATGATATCCTCTGTTTGAAGTTTTATGGGTTTTCTGTCACTCACATATGATGATGTTTCATGCTGGAGGTGCCCTGAGACAGAACTATTTATATTGGTTATAATGAGATTGTCAATTATGGATTTATTTTGTTTCCCTCTAATATTTCTGAAACTCGGTTGTTGTACTTTTAAATTTGGTACCCTAGGCCTCACTAGGTTTTCTCTTGGTTTTCAGTGTGACTGCCCTGTCTTTTCCATATTAGCAATTGGAATGTTTATTTACTCTGCAGAATTTTATTGTTTGAAGATATATCATTCTGGGTATGATTTTAAACCATGAATTTGATAAAGAAATTACGCAATGCCCTTATCTGTTTTCTCTAACTAAAGTCTTTTTACAGACAATTGTGAGTTTGGTAGTGCCCAGAAACCTTTAAACCTTCAATCTACTTGGTGTTTTTAATGTGGCAAATGAAATAAATTTTGATACTCTGGCTGTGATGAACAGTAATTAATTTTGTTTGTCTTGTTAAAAGTTTCAGGTATTATGAATTTTGTTTGGAACCTTTTTCAAGGTAACATTTAAATTCTTTTATGGAATGTACTTAAATCCAACTTCGTCTCTGTAGCAGCATCGCTCTTCATGACAATTTTTCACAACAAATTTGAGTATTTTCATCCTTGTAATGTTTTATATGCTTCTGCTGTTGGATGCAAATCACAATCTTTGATTACATTAAGATTTTCATCCCTGTAATGTTTTATAAGCTTCTGCTATTGGATGCAAATCACAAACATGGCTTCCACTTCTTGTTGGGGGGGTTTCTCCTACCTTTCCTATTTTATATCTAGTTTTAAAATTTATAGCCATATTCAGAAATTCAATATAGGTTTATATAATTTTAATATTCATCACAAAAATTCAACATTGGCATTGATCTCTTTTTGTTCTTTATCCCTGTCCTGCGAATTAATATGTGAACTGAATGCTCTTTGTTTACATTGTTTTGTTAAGTTATATGTGTACATAATATCAAATGTGGGAACTTGTTTGCTCTTTTTTTTAATGTAAGCAACATAACCTTATTGTGCATCTCTAATTGTGTACCACATGCTAAGAATCAGCGAGGGTGTGATTCTTCCTGTGCATGACATTCCCACTTGTCCATATATATAGATGCTTTCCTCGTGTGGACATATATTTGAATGAATGAATTATTTGGTATTTTTTTTCCTCGTGGTTGTGTAAGAGGTAGGTTAAACAATAGATTATGTAAATTTTGGGTCCTCTTAGAGTTGCAAACTTGCCATTTCATTGTTTGATATATGCATATAAAAGCAGTCATATTTAGAAGCTGGGTTTGCATTCAGTTTCCCTACACGATGCAAAATTCCTTGAATATTTTTAACGTTTCAACTATATTTTGCGTGCTTGGCTGCTAAATTGAAAAAGCTTTGATTACTGCTAAATTAGTCAATTTTCCTGGATTACTGCTTCTCAAAGAACTGAATTGGTGTTTTTAGCCTTTTAGGTTAGGCTGACCAGGAAAACAAGGACAGAATGTTCATTTTCCTTGCCCTTAACAGGTTATGGTCTTTTGCCATGTTGGCATAAAATCTTTTATCCTCGTGAATATTAATCACTTTAGCAAGGGTTCATAGTTGCATACGGAATGTTCATTTTCTTTGTCCGTAACAGGTTATATTCCTTGGCATGTTGGCATGAAATCCTTTATCCTCGTGAATATTAGTCACTTTTGCAAGGGGTCATAGTTGGTGCATACAGAATAGCTAGTCACAAGTCCGTTTACAACTGTCCGTACTGTATGGATATGTTCTCCAAGTCTGAGGGGTGTACTCTTTTAAGAGCCAATGTTATGGTCTCCTCATTGGCAAATTTGGTGATTTTTTATTTTTTTATTTTCCCATATTTCCGATGAACGAATTTGGAATGAGGAATTTATTGGTTGCCTTTTGAATTAGTCTGCGTTTTTGTGAGATTATGCATATGATATAAGCTTGTAAGAATTTTCTTTTAGAGGGCTTTGGAGGTAAATTATCTTGTTAGTTTTTATTTAGCTTTGCTCTATATCAGTGTCAAATTTATTTTGTTAGTTTTGATTTAGTGTTAGGAAGATAGCAATCATGTAATTGTACTACCTTGAATCTTTTCCTTTCCTGCTCGTACCAGTTTCAATTTTCCTTGCTTGCTCATATCAGTGTCAAATTTATGTAGCTGTGCTACTTGGTAAGTTCAATTTTAGTTTTCTTAATTTAAATGTCGATATTTGATTCTGCATAAAGTGTGGCCATGGATCAGCCATGTGGATTCGGTTTTAACTTTTAGGGCCATTCGATTTTTACAATTTGCTTTTGAAATTTGCTTGGAAAGGCTGTGTTAGGTTCTTATATGAGGTTTTTAAATTCAAATGCAAGCCTTGGTATTTTCTTTGCTGGCCTATGTTCCTAAATCAGTTAATCGGTCGATATGGTTGGCTCATTTATTCATATGGTAGACGGTCTTTGTAATGGGACCCCCCTGCTCAGCAATCATCCTTGCTATAGCCATCCTATAATTGCCTTGAAGAAGGGTGGGGATTGGGATGGCTTTCGATCCTACTATGTCACTTTTGATCCCTGATCCTGGCCAGCCCAAAATCCAAAAGGGAAAAAGGTATTTTGAACTGGGTAGTAATGGTGCCCTTTAAAGCATACACTGAGCATGGTCTGTTATAACTTATTTCCCAAATTTCCACTCTTATCTGGATGGTGGCTAGCACCGAAGTTCTTAATATTAATTCACCTGCTTCTTCCAAATGCGTTGATTACTCCTTTTCATGATGTTGCTTCTTCTCTTGAGATTTGGTGTTGATTTTGTAAAAAAATAGATTTTCTATTTTAAAAGTTACAATTGTCAACATTAAATATCAGGGTAACCCCTTTCTGTCGACAGTGACAAATGTTTATTGATGTGAAACAATATGCTTCGTTTGATTGTATTTTTGCAAAATGGAGCAGTATAAGCGTTAACCAAAACGCCCCCAACCCGCCGGAATCCGGCAGACCAATTCTGGTCTAAATCATAATTTCGAGAGTTTAAATCGAAATTTTAATGATCTGGGTGTGATTTAGTCTAGGACAGTCCAATAAAATTGCAGAAATTGTAAAACAATGAAAATAACAATTTCCCAGCAAAAATTTGACTGGTTTTTATGAAAAATCGACCAGGGCGTTGTAGTTGTCTTTTATCCTACGTTGTGCAAAATTCCCAGATGAAGTACATATATGATGGCATACCAATTTTAGACATCGATGTTTATAATATACCAAGCCGTACAAGTTTTCTTAACACGATGTCAAGCATTTTGTTTGTCTTGTTCAAGCAAAGTATTTAGTAGTTGCTTTAATGAGTATTTACTAGTATATTCATTTTTTCTTAGCATCCTCAATTATAATGTTTTCCAGTGTCTCTTAAATTCAGTAAATCTACAACTGTATTTTATGTACTAGCATCTCTTCCACTAGAAGGTATACGATTGGCTCTTTCTATAACCCGCAAGGTATGCAATTATAAAACTGAGAAAAACTAGCTTGAAAACCTAAGCTGCGTTCTTGTGATTTTCAGAATTGTTGCAACACCGTTCATGCGACTTTCCTAAAATGAGTGTTGTCTTGAAGTGGAAAAAGGCATTGACTATGCAACTTTTGATGTGCCAACACTTTAACCTTACAACATAGTACGAATTATTATGCTTCATCATGTGCCTTGTCTAGAAAATGAGTTTGTCTTTGTCTTTTTATGTGGAAAGAAGGGGATTCATTGTGCACCTTTTCAAGTACATAGGACCTTTAATCTTACAGCACAGTACCGTGTCATATGTTTTATCACTTCCTACTCTTTACAGCCTCTGGTTAAGACTCGAGGCATTCAAGCTTAAAACTTAGTGTTAGCATTAATAATGTACAAAGGCTTTTCAAGTACAGAAGGCCCTTTACCCTTTAAATCTTACAGCACGGTACCGCCTCATTTTTTCTTATGGATAAGAGGCATTAAAATGTGGCGAACAATATATTACATGCCCCACGATATTTAATGCGCTGGTGGCGGCATTGCCAGCCATACGATCTGGTGGAGGTTGAGATCGTATGGCTGGCAATGCCGCCGTCAACGCATTAAATATCGTGGGGCATGTAATATATTTTTCGCCACATGTAAAACATGTAAAACGCTGCTCTTTTATCCGCCTTTGGTCGGCATCTAAAAGTACTCCGGGCATTTGCTTTTTTTGTAACCAATTAAGTACACTACGGAGTATCTTAGTGTGATATCGAGTTTCATTTTGAAACATATAATTAGCCAATACGTAGGATTTTGTAGTCTACCACCTTGTTTAGGCTAAGGTTAACGTTAAAACCATAAGAATGTGCTTTCTTGCTCTCATGAGTTTATTGTACGATTTTGTAGGTTGAGATAATTGCGAGGAAGTTTTTGTCTGGATTATAGGAGAGTTTTTAATCTAACAAGTTATAAGTGAACATATCACCCATTAACGGGGGAGTTTGTCATGGTTGTATGAGAGATTTTAATCTAATCAGGTGTAGTGGAACACTTTAGCCATCCGTGAGCTGAGGCAGCAACGAAAAATTTAATGAGGTTTAGTGGAACAGTTTAACCATCCATGAACTGAGGCCAGCAACTAAAAGAAGAGTAGGGCTAGAATTAAGCAAGATTTGATTATTGCATTAGAGTTTTTAATCTAACGAGAAGTTCAGGTGAACACTTCACCGATCGTTAGTGAGCTGAATCAGCTAGACTAGTGATAGAATTGAGCAACTGATTGATTATAGAAATAAAGATGGGTGAAAGATGACGAGTTAAAGAAGCTAAGATGATCGCTGAAGCAGCAAGTAGAAAAAGAGTATATAGCTGTAACTGAGCAAGAGATGATTATAGAAATAAAAGGGGTGGCTGATGATGAGTTAAAGGAGCCAAGTAGAAGAGGAAAAGGCATTGGAATTGAGAAAAACAAGGTAAATGAAAGAAGAAATATCCCCAAGTAGCTGAGGTTAATTCAAAAGGGCCAAGTAGAAGAAGAGTAGTGATGTTATTGAGAAAGAGATGATTATAAAAAAGAAAATAGTCTCAAGTCCCAACGAGTAGCTCAATTGGTTGGAGTCCCCTGCTGCCAAGCTGTTGGCCCTCTCTTTCAGGAGGTTGTGGGTTTGATCTTTTGGGTCTGCCAGGGTTATATGCTCTTAGGCAAGGAGTCGGCAGGATGTGGTCCCTTCCGGTGGGCTTGTCTCGATATATTACAGAGAAAAAAAGAAAAGAAAAAAATATAAACAATTAATGATAAACAATTAATGATTTTAACTTTTTGGGCAGTCATTGACGGAATTTGGCAATATAATCTTTTTGCATATTGTAAATTTTCATTGTTCAAATTCCATTTTTTGATTGCAGAAATGAATTCAGAGCCCTTGGATACCTATGCTACACCTATATTGTACAATTTCAATAACTTAAATACGAAATTTCAACAACTCCAATTGAATTTTGGCCAAAAAATGGTCAGAAAAATGACCGCAAAAGTTGTTGATTGATACTCTATATAAAAAGAGCCAAGTAGAGGAGTATAGATGTTATATGTTATATTGAGGAATAGTAGATATGATATTAAAATAGAAGAAGAGTAATGATGTTATCGCGGAAAAAATGATTGCATCGGAGAGTGGTGAGGTGCTTTAGAACCCAAATTGGGGAAGATTTTGTCACATAATTTAACAAGAAAGAGTAAATACTAATGATAAAAGTGTCAGCCCAAGCAAGCTAGACCAATAACAAAGGTTAATAATAAATTACAAAAAGTGAAAAAATAATTAAAAAAATTTCATATATACCTGACATTTTTTAGAAATGACAAAAATATATAAAATTGATTAAAAATAGAAAAATTTGAATAAAGAAAAAAATTTGAAAAAAGTTAAATCAAACCTAAAACAAAGAGGATAGTAAAACTTTCAATAGAAAAAATATCAAAAACTTAGCATAGTAAAACTTTCAATAGAAAAAATATAAAAAACTTAACAGAGCATAAGAAAACTTTCAATAGAAAAAATATAAAAAAACATAATAAAAACATAATTTAATGTAAAAAATCTTTTAACACTTAATAATTAACCACAAGATTAAGTAACCATGAAACCTAGCCACAAAATTATGTAACCATGAAAACCTAATCTTGAGAGGATTAAGAGACTTGAACGGACTGAAAGGTAACCATGAAAACCTATTCTTGAAAGGATTAACCGTGAAACCTAACCTTGAGAAGATTACGAGACCAGAGACTTGAACGGGCCTCCCTTTTACCTTGGGCTAAATTCTCTCTAATTTATATATATAAATTGTTTTTATTATTTTATTTTAATCTTAATGTCCTGTCTCTTATTTTAATCTTAACGTTCTCTATCTTCATCCATGGCTTCCTTCCCATGCTAACACTTGCGCTCTCTGATTGTTGCAGTGTTCACTTTAAATGTTAGTTATTTATGAAAAGTAATTATGAAACTTTTTACAAAAATAACCTTGAGAGGATTAAGAGACTTAAACATATCTTAGGTTAAAAACTCTCTATATAAAGTATATTTATAATCTTTTATTTTAATCATAACGTCCTCTATTTTCATCCCTTGCTTACTTCCAATGCTAACACTTACCACTCTACTAGGCTCTTTGATTGCTGCAGTGTTCACTTTAAGTGTTGGGAAATACTTTGTTATGTTGAATTTTCAGCATTAGCAGATTGCTGCAGTGTTCACTTTAAGTGTTGGGAAATACTTTGTTATGTTGAATTTTCAGCATTAGCATAAACTTTAAAAATTTGTAGATAAACATAAATAGATCAGTAGTGCAGTAAAAACACATTCATCACATCAACACACATGGACACATGGACATTATTTTTCACTGGGAAGGAAAACCTTCAAAGGACAAAAACCCCAAAAGCATTAATAGGTCATCTCGTAAATGAGATGGCTTAAGAAATTCTTCAAAAAGTTCCTCAAATCCAGATCTGGATTTTGACCACAGTAACTGTAAAATTCATCAGTAAAAATTAGACTGATAATTTTATCCACAATTTCTAGAATTACAGAAAATTACCAATTTAGGGCTTTCTTAGAAAAACTGAGATTTTCTCTCTCCTGCGTGAAAATATCAGACTGCTGAAAACTGCCCGAAAATATCAGACTCCTGAAGATGGCTATGCAAAAATGCTGAACACGGATTTTGTTGATAAAACCCCAGCTGAGGGTTTGAACATAGGATAATCTTCTTCACCTGTGAGAGCAAAGTGTGTGTGTGAGACAAATGAGAAGGCTTGATATTTTTTTATAGCCTTTGTTCACATGTAAGTGGACAAGATTATGAAAAATAAAAAGAATAATATTTTTATTCTTTTCTTAATTTCATTTTCACTTTTACCAAGAAGGTACTTTTATTTTTTTTCCTTTAACTTTTATAAGAAGTTCTTATTTAATTTTGTTTTCCAGCTGTTGTCCTTTTAGGTGTACAAGATTAGGAAAGATAAAATTAATAATATTTTTATTCTTTTTCTAATATCACTTTCACTTTTACAAAAAATGTACTTTTTTTTTTGACTTTTATAAGAAGTCCTTATTTAATTTTGTCTTCCACCTCTGGTACAGAAAGTCTTTATTTCTTTTGACTTTTGACTTTGGCCTTTTACCAAGTGCCCCTGTGGTACTTTTATTTTATTTTAAAATTACATCATCATAAACCAAGAGAGTTATTAATGCTTTTATCTCACACACTGTGTGACATCTAAATTTGGAACTAGGGTAACTTAACCAAGGGTAGCTAATCCTTGGAGAAGCACACCAAGCCCATAGATCAAGGGTCAAAGTGCCACACACATGCCCAGACCCAGTCTAGGGTTTACAGTGTTTACAGAGAATGACTACTCAAAACTAAGCTGAGTCTACCAGTCCTAGATTGGTTTGCATCATGGTCTCAGACTAGATGTCTACTCAACACAAGGTTGAGTCTACCCAGAGCAGATCTGGGTTTATATCATGGTCTCAGACCAGATATCTACCATTCAACAGAATGGTCACTCAACACTGGGTGAGTCTTCACCGTGGTCCCGGACCAGGTGGTCCCATTCTCTGAAGAGAAGGGCTCTCGATGCTGCTCAGAAAATCAACACTCGCTCTTAGCGAGAGAGGCATTCTCTGCCATACCAAGCTTGTCACGAAAGTACACGAACTTTGATGCTGTCAGAGGCTTAGTGAAGATATTTGCAATCTGTTCATCTATACGAATGTACTGCAACTTCAGAGCACCTCTTTGCACCAGGTCTCTAATGAAATGATACCTCATTTTAATGTGTTTTGATCTGTCATGAAACACTGGATTCTCTGAAAGCTTTATGCAACTCTGATTATCGCAATGGATGATACTTCTCCACACTGCTATCTGCAACATGCTTGATCTTATAAAGCCATCTGGAAGTCACTACTGACTTTCCTGTAGGTCTGGGAACAACTTTTTAAACATCATTCTTCATGATTGACTTATACTCTTCAATCATGGCATTAACCCATACCTATTTACTTGCTGCTTCTTCGTACGATGAAGGTTTTGAACTGATAAGCTGACTCATAAGATTGGAGTACTTCTGTGGTTTATGCTTTCTTTGAAAGTCCCTGGAGGAGCTTTATGCTTCTTGGCTTCTTGTATTGTTTCTTGGTACCAAGCATGTCTCATTTTGGAAGGAGGAACTTCAAGTAGTTTTTCTAGTGGACTTTCAATGTTCTCAGGAACATTTGGAGTTTGATCATCAAACTCTTCCTCCCTCTGAATTTCTGAATCTGGAAACTCAAGTGGAGCAACGGCATCTTCCGGTGAAAACTCTAGTGTTTTACGAAACACCTGCTTCCTCATGGAAGATCACGTCTCTGCTGACCTCATTATACCTTTGTCCAGGTAAATACTAGATAAGCTTTCGAGCAATCATTGTACCCAACAAATAAGCCTTTCTTATTTGAAGGCTCTAGCTTGGCCCTCTTTTCTTTTGGCACATGAACATGCACAGGAGTGCCAAATATTCTCATTTTATTAACTACAGGTTTCTTCTTGGTGAAAACTTCTTATGGAGTCTTTTCACGCAAGATAGCATGAGGGCTTTTGTTTTGGATGTACACTGCAGTTTCGGTAGCTTCAGCCCATAAAGACAAAGGAAAATTTAGATCAGTGATCATGGCTTTAGCAGCCTCACAGATTGTTCTATTCTTTCTTTCTGCAACCCCATTCTATTGGGGGTTGTAAGGCACTGTCAGCTCTTTTTTGATCCCTGCTTCTCGACAAAAATCATCAAATTCATTAGATTCAAACCCACCTCCGTTATTTGATCTCAAGATACGAATGTGCCTGCCAGTCTGATTTTCAATCAGTGTCTTGAATTCTTTGAACTTGTCAAAGGGTTCACTCTTGGCCTTGAGGAAGTAAATCCGAGACTTCTGAGAGTAGTCATCAATAAACAAGACATAATATAAACACCCACTCAAGGAGGGTGAAGACATGGGCCCACAATTTTTAGAATGAATCAAATCCAAAATTCCTTTAGATGTACTCTTGCTTTTGGGAAAAGATTTCTTAGTGTTCTTACCTAGAGCATATCCTTTGCAAATTCTCTCATGCTTTAAAGAAACTTCTGGCATACCTATAACCATCTTCTGCAATCCTGGGAGAGCTGTGCAGTGAAGGTGTCCAAACCTTCTATGCCAAAGTTCACAGGGATCAACTAAGTGATGTACCAAAGCATGAGTGGAAACTTTTGAAGCCTTGTAGAGATCTCCCTCTCGAACCCCAATCTGTACTGCTAAATCTAGATCTGTGTCTTTTGTCCACAAAAAGACCTTCTTGTCCATAAAGAGGACTCTATTGCCCTTGTCTTCTAAACCAACAACAAATAAAATGTTCTTCTTTAAACCAGGGACATAAAGAATATCATCAATATGAAGAACTGTACCTGAATCAAGTTGAAATGAAGTTGAGCCAACTCCTTCAATCTTGTAAGTGGAGTTGTCTCCAAGTTCTACCCGAGTGGTGAACTTCTTCTTTCTATAACTGGTAAGGGTACCACGATTACCTGTCATGTGCCTGGAGGCACCACTGTCCACCAACCAAGAAGTAGAGCAAGCTGAGAAAGAACCAATTAGAGCAGAAATCAAATAGTACTCTCTTCTAGGCTCATCAGTTTTATTAGCCTTGACTTTCTTCTTCTTCTTTGGTTCTTCATCTTCTTCTTCCTCTACCTCTGCAGCAGATGCCTGAAACCTTCTCTTGGGTTTCTTCTTGTTCTGCCTGCAGTCTCTAGCATAATGCCCAAACTTGTGACAAGTATAACATTCAATCTTAGACATGTCAGAAAACTTACCCAAGGGTTTCTTCCCTTTCTTTTGCTGACGGAAAGAATTCTTGAACTTCTTGGTCTTTGCTGCAAGTGCAAGGTTATCCTGCTTGATTACTTTGTCATTGTTCCTTGCTTCTTCTTGTATGAAATCATGCCAAAGCCTTTCAAAGGTTGGCTGATTTTCTCGTCCACAGACGGATGCCATGTAGGTTTCCCAAGAGCTTGAGAGACCATCAACCATTGTTTGTACAAGATCATCATCATCAACAGTAACACCAATAGCAAGGAGTTGATCTCTTACCTGTTTGATCTTGGTGAAGAAGGAACCAACACTTTCATTTTTGTTCAGCTTCAAAGTTTGTAGCCTCTTCTTCAAGACTCTCTTTTGACTGAGAGCCTTCTTTTAATAGAGATTTACCAATGTATCACAGCATTCTTTAGTAGTCTTCAAGGATGTGATGTTAGGCATCAATTCTTCTTTGATATAATCATAAATAACTCTTCTAGCTTTACCTTGCTTCCTCTTGTAGGCAAGCCAACCAACGTTTGTAGTTGGCTCTTTTGTGACATTAAGAACAATGTCATCCAAGTCATTATCATCAAGAATGGCAGTCAACCTGGCCTTCCAGGAATTGAAGTTTGCTGAACCAGAGAGCTTCTCTTCCGGTTAGAAACCAACGGTAGCTATCTCTGTCACTTATCCAAATGTTAGATCTTCAAATCTTATTCCAAGATCTAGTGAGAAACAACAACAGTGTTCTTTTACTGCGTTTTCACATGCTAGGCTCTGATACCATGTTGAATTTTCAACATTAGTATAAACTTTAAAATTTTGCAGATAAACATAAATAGATCAATAGTGCAGTAAAAAACACATTCATCACATCAACACACATGGACACAATATTTTTCACTGGGGAACCTTCAAAGGACAAAAACCCCAAAAGCATTAATAGCTCATCTCGTAAATGAGATGGCTTAAGAAATTCTTCAAAAAGTTTTTCAAATCCAGATTTGGATTTTGACCACAGTAACTGTAAAATTGATTAGTAAAAACCAAACTGATAATTTTACCCACAATTTCCAGAATTACAGAAAATTACCAATTTAGGGCTTTCTCAGAAAAACTGAGATTCTCTCTCTCCAGCCCAAAAATATCAGATTGCTGAAAACTGCCTAAAAATATTAGACTGCTGAAAACTACCCAAAAATATCAAACTACTGAAAACTGCTTGAAAATATCAGACTGCTGAAAATTGCCCAAACAATGGAATGCTGAAGATGGATGTGCAAAAATGTTGAACATGGACTTTGTTGATAAAACCATAGCTGAGGGTTTGAACATAAGATAGTCTTCTTCACCTGTGAGAGCAAAAGTGTGTGTGACAAATGAGAAGGCTTGATCTTCTTTTATAGCTTTCGTTTACCTGTAAGTGGACAAGATTATGAAAAATAAAAATAATAATATTTTTATTTTTTTCCTAATTTCCCTTTCACTTTTACCAAAAATGTATTTTTTTTTCTCCTTTAATTTTTATAAGAAGTCCTTACTTAATTTTGTTTTCCACCTGTGGTCCTTTTAGGTGGACAAGATTAGGAAAGATAAAAATAATAATATTTTTATTCTTTTCCTAATTTCACTTTCACTTTTACTAAAAAAATATTTTTATTTTTTTCCCTTTGACTTTTATAAGAAGTCCTTATTTAATTTTGTCTTCCACCTCTAGTACAAAAAGTCTTTATTTCTTTTGACTTTTGACTGGCATTTTACCAAGTGCCCCTGTGGTAACTTTTTTTAATTTCAAAAGTACATCATCATAAACCAAGAGAGTTATTAATGCTTTTATCTCACACACTGTGTGACACCTAGATCTGGTACTAGGGTAACTTAACCAAGGGTAGCTAATCCTTGGAGAAGCACACCAAGCCCATAGATCAAGGGTCAAAGTGCCACACACAGGCTTAGACCCAGTCTAGGGCTTACAGTGTCTTCATTCTCCCAGATAATGGCTACTCAAAACTAAGCTGAGTCTACCAGTCCTAGACTGGTTTACATCGTATTCAACAGAATGGTCACTCAACACTCGGTTGAGTCTTCATCGTGGTCTCGGACCAGGTGGTCCCATTCTCCGAAGAGAAGGGCTCTCGATGCTCCTCAGAAAATCAACATGTTATATTTTGATGGTAATAAATTCTTTCTCTGCACTTAAAAGCAAGGATATACACATTACTTGCACTGCATTTAACTTTAAGCATGTATCAGATATGTATGTTATGGATTTACCCATGTTTGTTAGGTTGGAACTGGTTAATTATATTTGGTACACTAGGAAAAAATATAGGTAGTGGTTAATGTAGGCAAATTTTGAATTAAGTTGTGGTTAAGGTTAGCATATTTTGTATGTATGATGATGTAAATGTACACCAAAATTTGGATTGTATTATCTTGAAATAAATGTGTTTTTTTAATATTAAATTATTAGATTGAAGTAAGATAGAGGTCATATAATTGTGATTTGTAAATATATATAAATATAAAATTTTTATGGACAAATATAATTGTGATTTAATTTTAAAGGTTAGATGTAAAATTATGGTAGACTAATTACCTTATTTACCATTTATCAATTATGGGAAAGCACTTAAAGATCTTCCACATGGTTATTCATTGGAAAAAAATATAATTGTTATTGGTATTATTAATCAAAAATTTCAAAATTATGATTTGTGAATGGAATCATGATTTAATATATGACCAAAACTTTTGACATAGTTTTGACAACATTATGCTTAATGCCTAATAATAATAATAATAATCTAATTTTAAGGTCAAAGCAAAGCCAAACACCAAATTAATTAGCTGGATATACAAATATTTATTATGAATTATGTATAAAATCTTGAAGTCATAATGTAATTGTCATCTCTATGTATAAAATATTGAAGTCATAAATTAATATTTGACGAAAAATGATTTATTTTTTAGAAATTTGAGATGGAGATACTTTTGATTTTGATTAAGATGGATCCTTGGATTGATGAATGATATGTACATGATTGCACCGAGAGAAGTGAGGTGCTCTCCAGTCCAGTATGGGGGAGATCTTGTCACGTTATGCTCGCAGACATGAATAAAAAATATTAAAAAATGAAAAATATAATTACATATAGACTTAAATAAAAAAAATAAAAATAAAAAATAAAAATTAAACTAAATCCATTTTAAACCCACATCTATCAAGTATCGATAGGGATCCAAATGGTAAAAAAATATACACCTCAAGAAATTGGATCCCTCTCGATGCTTGATAGATCTGGGTTTAAAATTGATCTATGCTAGTATATTTCAGGTTAGATTGTTTAACTTTTATAATTTTAATATAAAGTTAGTCTTATTGAGAGGGAGCTCCTTTAACTTAATTTATGACTCGTATCCCATGAGTTAATCGCACTTGAGCTACAAAAGTTTTGGGATTGGTGTCCTCCAGGGAGTTTTGGTTACCAAATGTAAACCTTGGAGGTGATGATTGATGCTATGCAATCTGTTTTGCTACTCTCAATCCCACTTCTTCACCATTGTGAGCAGCACCTGTATTAAGTGAACTATTCAAAATCATAAGAAATTGGTTAGTTGTGACTATATTCATGAGATATGGGTCATAGATTATTGGCTTACAAATGGTATATCATATGTTGGATTGTGAAAGCACCTCAATACTTAAAAGAGTCAAGGGAGCTCTATCTAAATAATAGGCACAATACTTGCTAAATTTTTTCAAATTGGTGGCAAGCTAAATGGGCTTGATTGTGGGGAAAAATCCACAGTTAATCGTGCTTGAGCTAGAGGAGTCTTGGGATGGGTGATTGAAGTCTTGGTTATGAGGTGCAAGCTTTGAAGGTGATGATTGATGCTATGCAATTCATTGCTGGTCTCAATTCTACTTCTTCACCCCTATGAGTATCAGGCGATAATGAGCATTAAGTAGACTATTCAAAACTATGAGAAATTGGTAACTTGTCATTCGATTATCGTTGCAACTAAATATTTGTGCATTTTAAAAATTTTAAAACATGGGGTGGAAAAATTGTTTTTAATATACATTTTTCAAGAATGAGTGAGGAAAAAACATAGTCATCCCAACATCATAGGTATTGGGTGATCAACATAGAGTGACTGGCTTAGTTAATATATATATAATTTTTTTTTTTGATGGTAGTGTAAGCTAATACTATAATAAAATGTTCCTCTTTTAAACCACACAATTGATTAAAATTGATATATATATATATAATATTTTTGTGATGATAGTGTAAAGCTAATACTATAATAAAATGTTCCTCTTTTAAACCACAAATTTGATTAAAAATGATAATTTTTGTAGTGATGATTAGAATTTCACTACTTAATCAAAAGTTTTTTTTATTTATGACTACAAAATTAAATCAAAAGTTTTTAATTAATGACTACACAATTAAATGGGGCAAGTGATGATGATTTGCATGATATCATCGTGTTTGTGGGTCCATTATTGAGATCTTGCATATGCATGTTGCTATGGACACCTTTGTGTGTACACGTGCATTGAGGATATGTATATAATGCATTATTGTATTTGTATGGATTCATTGGTGTATGTGTATTTAACCAACTTGTTAGCTGAATATGATTATATGTTGCATGGAAAGATCATTGGCATAAGTGAAAGTAAGCTCTAAATGCGTACAAGCGATGTAATTGATGGTTTTGCGTTATGATTCAAGTTTGGGTAGTGCTATATGTAGAGTGTTGTCCTTAGTGCATGTAAATTATAGTGCTCTTTTGCTCAGTTACTCTTTTACCTAGAGCCCAAATTATGTGTGGTATGTTGCATGAAAACTAATATGAGAATAACAAATTATATCTTTCTTTGTAGTTATGGAAGAGGAGCCTGTATATGATTTGGAGTTGTGTATGTTAAAAAGAGTCTAAATTAAAAATAATAAATTATCAAAAACATTTTAGTAATTTAAGATGATATCTAAACTACGAAACTTTTAAATAATTAAAAATTGTATATAATCTAAGAAATTATTAAAGAAAATTATTTGTTAATATTATTTTTATTATTTTTGTAAATAAATTAGATAAATCTATCAAATTAAGAGAAATTGTGTGAATGTTTTCTTTTGTTAGTAAGATGAGACCTTTTCTATTATTGCTGAAACTGAAGTAAAATATTTACATACCCTTGACCCCTAAAACATGGAGTCAAGCATTGGTTCTGCAACCAAAAGAGAGAAGCAAACAAAATTGCCCAAAGAGTATGGCGCAAAAGCGTAAAGAGATGCCCAACCTTTAAACTTTAGTAGTCTTACTTGATTACAAGCCGAAAACATGAAAACGAAAGATGACATAAAAAGGAGAGCATAATGACGAGATGGAAGCTAGGGATTCCTGGAGGATTCTGCCTCCTTCGAGGCAGTGTTGGTGACTTCCTCTTCCTCCTTCCTTGCTTCAGCTTGTAAATTTTCCTTTATTCAACTAGGGCTAAACATTGCATGCAAAATATCAACTGATAACCACACATGAATATGTTTTACAGTATGTAGCGGAATATAAAACTGAGAAATAACTCACAACATCACATCACAATATTGACACTTTTATTTTGGGTATGGAAACTCCCGGAAAAACCCAATATGGGAAAACCGATGCAGCAGTTAGATATATATTTTATTATGAGAAAATATGGAACTTTTACAATCACTGCAAATTCACCCAAACCTGGTGAATGCAGTATCTGACAGAATCACTAGGAAAATCCCAGCTAAACCTCAACACCATCCTGTGTGAGTGTACGACCCAGCTGTACGAAGCTCGATGATCCTATTGCTCGCTCCTCTGTCTTCTCACCGGAATCCTCTGTCTGACTTTCTCTCCCTATCTGTATCCTGTCTCCATCGGAATAAAAGTGTGTGTGTTCTCTCCACCAATTTACCTCTCTTTTATAACTTTAGGTAAAGTGAAAACCCTAATTTCACTTTCACTTTAACTAGTGGTAAAGAAAAAACCCTAATTTCACTTTCACTTTACCTAGTTGTTCACTAAAGTTAATTTAGATCACTTTAATTTATTTTCCAAAGTAAACTTAGGAAAAGTAATTTAAATACAATTGGTTTCCTAATTTAAGTATTCTACATGCAAGAACACATGCATGCAGAAAGACCTTCCTTGTTGCTACTAGTTTAACACTCCCTCTCAACGAGGAAGGGATTCAGTAGCAACCCCAACTTATCCCTGAACTTCACAAAACTCTATCTGCAAAGTGCCTTGGTGAAAATGTCTGCCACCTACTCATCTATCTATATGTACTCCAACCGAATGGTTCCTCTCTGAACACAATCTCTTAAGAAATGGTATCTGATGTCTATGTGTTTTCTCCGGTCATGGAACACTGGATTCTCAAATAGCCTGATGCCACTCTGATTGTCATAGCGAACTACTGTAGCCTCTATCTCACACTCGAACAACCTTGCAAGTAACTTCCTCAGCCACATACCCTCACAAGCAGCCATGATGGCTGCCATGTACTCATCCTCTGCCGAGCTCAATGCAACTGACTTCTACTTCCTACTGAACTAAGAGACAACCCCTGATCCAATGCTGAAACAACAACCTGAAGTACTCGTCCGGTCCTCTACACATCCTTCCCATTCAACATCTGTGAAACTTTCTAACTGTACACTCCCCCTGCACTCATAAGCAAATCCATACTCCACTGTACCTCTGATGTAGTGAAGTATGTGCTCCGCAGTCGTCCAATGCACTATCTGAGGGTTTACTATGAACTGACTCAAAGAGTTGACTGCAAAGCTGATGTCTAGTCAAGTGTTGACCAGATACATAAGCGATCCGATAAGCTGACGATACAAGGTAGGATCAAATTCGTCTGATCCTGATGCTTCGATCTTCCTCCAGTTGGAAACTAGAGGTATGGACATAGGTTTGCAGCCCTCCATCCTGAATCTCTTCAGGATATCTACTGCATACTTCCCTTGTTCGATGAAGAAGCATCCATCTCTCTGCCAAACCTCCAAGCCCAAAAAGTAATGCATCATCCTAAGGTCTTTCATCTCAAACTCTACTGCAAGGTTGGACTTACAGTCTCTAATCAGCCTCTCATCTCCTGTCAAAAAGAGATCATCCACATATAAGACCAGTAAGAGAGGAACCTCACCTGTCAAGAAGTATAGGTTGTGGTCAGCCTCACTTCGCTGAAATCCCATCTCCTGTAGATAGCTGTCAATCTTTGAGTACCATGCTTGAGGTGCTTGCTTGAGCTGGTAAAGAGCTCGATGCAATCTGCATACATGCGTCTCCCTATTCTCCACATCAAACCCCTCTGGATGCTCAATATACACCTCCATTGAGGAAGGCAATATTGACGTCCATCTGATGGACATGCCAACCCATCTTAGCTGCTAGTGAGATAATGGTCCGAATGGAAAAATACCTGGAAACATGGGTGAATATCTCCTCATAATCAATACCCTCCTTATGTGAAAACCCGTTTTCCACGAAGCGCGCCTTGTATTTTCCATGCTTTTGTCTGCTGCATGCTTCACCTTGTAGATCCATCTAGATCCCACCACCTTTTTCCCTTGTGGCCTTGGCACAACCTCCCATACCTAGTTTTTCATAATGGAGTCATACTCCTCAACCTAAGCTTACTGCCACACATCATGTTGTGCAGCCTCCCCGAAGCTGGAAGGTTCAGAGTTAATCAACTCTGTCATCAGTGCCATATAACTAAGCCTCTCTGGTGGTACACTCCGTCTAAAATATGTATGTGGAGGATCTACCTGCCTGTAATCCTGCATTGTGGATCTAAACCACTTAGGCCTTGGCCTAGTGTTAACCTGCTGCTGCTGCTGGATATCCGTCTCCTGCTGTAGCTCATCCTTCAAGTCAATGACTGAAGGATCATGCCCACCTGACTCCCTCTGACCACTAGAATCTGTGCTCTGTGACTGTACCTGTACCTGTACATTTGGCTCCTCCAACTTGACTCCCGACTCCTGTGGTGGCTGCTGCTCTGCTAGTAAGTCCAGAGATCTCTGCAAGGCCTTGTCCTCATCGAACTGGGCATCCCTGCTCACAATGATCCTCTTGCGAGCAGGAATGTAAACTCTATATGCCTTCGAAATCTCGCTGTAACCAACACGTAACCCCTTCTCTCCAGAAGGGTTTAGCTTCTTCCTATTGTCAGCATGAACATGACAATAGCAAACACCGCCGAATATGCGAATGTGACTCACATCTAGCCTAGTGCCTGTGAAGACCTCCTATGGTGTCTTCCTCCCCAAGGTTGTGTGGGGACACGTGTTTTGAATGTATACTGCAGTCCTGTATGCCTCAGCCCAGAGGAATAGTGGTAATCCTTGATCAAATAGCATGGCCTTGGTTGCTCCAACCATAGTCTTGTTCTTCTGCTTTGAAACTCCATTCTGCTGTGGGGTATGGGGCACAGTGTGCTCCTTCTTGATCCCCTCAGCCGAACAATACTCCATGAACTCATTGGAAGTGTACTCACCCCTATTATCTGTCCTCAACACCCGAATCTTCTTTCCTGTTTGGTTATCCACAAGAGTCTTGAACTCTTGAAACGTCTCAAAGACCTCTGACTTGGCATTCAGGAAATAGATCCATGTTTTGCTGGAATAGTCATCAATGAAGGTTACGCAGTAACTGTAACAACTGAACGAATGGACACTCATAGGTCCGCATACATCTGAATGCACCAAGTCCAAGGGCTCCTTAGACTTGTGCTCACTCTCTGGGAAAGGCTTCTTGATGTTCTTCCCCAAAGCACAACCCTTGCAGTGGTTATGCTTTTCCTCCTGTACCCGAGGAACTCCAATGACTGCTTGTCTAAAATACTTTAGTGCTCCATGGTGTAAGTGTGCAATCCTCCTATGCCACAACTCACCTTGACTGCCGCTATTGACTAGAGCCTTTACAAGCTCAAAGTGTAATATGTACACTTTCCCACTCCTTTTTCCAATCACCCGATCCAAGCTCCTATCTGACCCCTTTGGCCTGATATACACTCTATGGTCACAAAACTTCACTTGATATTTCTTTTCCTCCAGAGTGGAGACTGATATAAGGTTCTTGGTCAGTCTTGGAACATATAATATATCAGCAAAACTGAGGGGTTTTTCAGACTCCCTCTCAAACGAAACAGTGCCAACTCCCTGCACCTGATACCGTACATCATCACCCAACTCAACATGGATCCCTGTTCCACCCTCCTACAAGTCTCTGAAGAATCTCTTATATCCAGTCATGTGACTAGATGGTCCACTGTCAATGTACCATATGCTGCTCCCTGTGGTGCTTGCCATGCAAGCTATCAATAAAAAATCCTCATCGAAGTTCTTATTGAACTCATCCACCTCTGCAGATCCAGCCATATGAGTGTTACTCTTCTTCTTCCTATCTGGGCACTGGGAGGCAAAGTGTCCCTGCTTGTGGTAGATAAAACACTTGACCTTTGGCATGTCAAGGTTCTTCTTACCATCCTTCTTCCTCCTTGCCTTCCCCTTGCTCTTCCCTGTAAGGGATAGAGCCTCCTCATCCACAATCTGTGGGGCATTGTTGGATGAGCCTGATCCTTGACCCATGCGGGTATCCTCCTGCACAAAGTCATCCCATAGTCTCTTCCAATCAAGGAGCTTCTCCCTAGCCACAACACCTTTGACAAAGGTGTCCCATGGCTTAGAGAAGCCATTGAGGGCTATCCGAACTAGCTCCTCATCATATGTCTTAGAGCCAACAAATCCAAGCTCATCCTTGATCTGTGTGAGCCTCATGAGATAAGGCACCACTCCTTATCCCTTGGTCATCTTGGTGCTGCGCATCCTCTCTTGCAACACCATCCTCCGATTCTCGTTCTTGCTCTGGTACAGACTCTCCAAATCCTTCCACATTTCTAATGCGGTCTTCTTACCATAAAGGTGATGGACTATATGGTCCTTCACTCCATCCATGATAATCATCATGGCTCTGGAATCAATATTCTTCCAAGCTTCTAGATCTGTCAGATCCGTGGGTGCAACCTTCGTGGATTCAATGTGCTCATCTGCATTACTGACGTCCAGGATCCTTGTGATCCTTTCTTTCCATGTAGGAAAGTTCTGAGCACTCTGGAGTCTATCCTCAACTCTCAACTGCATGGCCATAGTGAAGTGTACTTGTTAAACCCTAGATCTGGAATTCTAGGTTTGTGTCTTCCTATAGATCTTCCCCTAATATATCACTACTGCTGCAAATCTCTCAGCTTTAGCTCACCAGAGCTCTAATACCATGTAAATTTTCCTTTAATATTCAACTAGGGATAAACAATGCATGTAAAATATCAACTGATAACCGCACATGAATATTTTTTATAGTATGCAGTAGAATATAAAACTGAGAAATAACTCACAACATCACATCACAATATTGACACTTTTATTTTGGGTATGGAAACCCCCGGAAAAACCCAAGATGGAAAAACTAGTGCAGTAGTCTGATATAGATTTTATTAGGAGAAAATATGGAACTTTTACAATCACTGCAAATTTACCCAAACCTGGTGAATGCAGTACCTGACAGAATCACTGGAAAAATCCCAGCTAAACCTCAACACCCTCCTGTGTGAGTGTACGACCTAGTTGTATGAAGCTCGATGATCCTGCTTCTCGCTCCTCCGTCTTCTCAGCTAAATCCTCTGTCTGACTTTCTCTCCCTATCTGTATCCCGTTCTGTCGGAATACAAGTGTGTGTGTTCTCTCCATCAATTGATCTCTCTTTTATAACTTTAGGTAAAGCGAAAACCCTAATTTCACTTTCACTTTAACTAGTGGTAAAGCAAAAACCCTAATTTCACTTTCACTTTAACTAGTGGTAAAGCAAAAACCCTAATTTCACTTTCACTTTAACTAGTGGTTCACTAAAGTTAATTTAGATTACTTTAATTTATTTTCCAAAGTAAACTTAGGAAAATTAAATTAAATACAATTGGGTTCCTAATTTAAGTATTTTTCATGCAAGAAGACATGCATGCAGGAAGACCTTCTTTGTTGCTACTAGTTTAACATAGCTTGGCTAGCTTTCGCAACCCCTTCACCATCGTTCCACTAAACTCGCTAAAAAGGAGGATCATATAGCCTTAGCAAGCTTCTCATATGGACCAGGCCGCTCTCGGCATCTTCTTTGAAGGTGCCCACAGTGATGCTAACTAGATAAGCAAACCTCTCTCTCTTGTTCAGGGAACGAGAGAGAATGAACTTGAGCCTCCAATAGTTCGACATCACCACCTCACGCCCCATCTTCAACCTGAATTCACCATATATTTCATCTTCCATCGCAGCAATAGAGTGTTGGATATGCTACAGCGTTTCCTGGTTGGAGAGCGTTTCCCAATCCTCCTCTTCATTGCCCCCTCCAGGAGCTGCTATGCCTAAACGACTGCCCCACGCACTGGTGCAATGACCCTTCTTGTGCTTATGGCTAGTACTACGCCTACACCTGTGCTTCCTCACCTTGACCTACGAGAGAGTTCTATCTCGAGCTTTGCTTAAGCCAACGAGATAGTGCTTCTCCCAAATCGAATGAACAATGCTCCATGCAACATTTTCCCTCATCGTCTTGCTTAAATAGCAGCTCGACACCTTGCATAGTAAACCTCCAATGCTCAAATAGGTACACATTGGTGTGGTTGAGGGATGGCTTGAGGATTTTATCTGAGCATGAATCGCCTGCACAATCTCCTCCAGATCCATCACATGAAACAAGATTAAGCAACAATAAGAATTCCCACGCTGATTTGTATGTCTTCCGTTCGTTTTAACCTCCTCCCCATCCCTGTGATGCTCACCACCTGTACGTTTCATGCAGGTCCCTTCCTGCGACTCCTCGCCATCATGCTCTGCCTCCGTCATCTGCTGACCACCCGCAGCCAGGTTGCTGAGGTCCTAAGAATCCAAAGACTGCCAAATCCTTCGGTCTTCTTGTGAATGAAAATTGTCCCATTAGTAGGAAAGGAAGGTGGAATTAGCCATGACTCCTTTGTTGGCTATGGAGTCGGCTAATTTGTTCGCCATCCTTTTCACATGATGAAAGATGACAACAGGGTGTCCTTTCAGGATGATGCGCAGAGCTCTGAGTTTGCCTTCAAGACGCCAATTCTTAGAGATCTTGTCTTCAGTGGAACTAGCTTGCAGTGTTATTGCCATGTTGATTATAAGAAGAGAATCTCCCTCTAAAATTATAGGGCACCAATTTTGCTTGATAGCCCAATCCATTCCAAATAACAGGCCTTCCAATTTGGCCGCATTGTTAGTGGAGGTTCCTATTGAACCCCAATAAACTCCCAGGATGATGCCTTCCCTGTCTCTTATCACTCCTCCAAAACCTGTCGGTCTTGGATTTCCTTTGGAGGAACCACCAAAATTCAATTTGAAAGTACCCGTGGGGGGAATGGCCCATTGAGTGGGGGAGCTGGCTCTAATCAAGCTATCCACTTTTTTCCCAATGAAAATTGGAATAGTCCTTGTGCCCCAATCTTGAAGGATTTTCATTTCGTTGCTATTGGTGGTTAGGTCCTGCTCATTCTAGGTACTTAGATTGAGGGATTCGTTGATGTGAGTTTTGATAATCTCCCACACCTCTTCCTCCATTCTAGCTTTATTATTGAAAATTCTATTATTCCTTTCAATCCAGATTTCCCAAACGGTGAACTCTGGGAATAGCTCCCAAATTCTATTGAGGATTCGGCTAGTATAGGGTTGACATGGCCATTGTGCAATCGTGAGGTCAGGATGTCCACTCCTTGCTTCTTTCCGAAAATTTCTCTCCCCTTCTCTCCATATTTTCCCCACAAAATTTCACTCATCCAGAAGATGGTTGGTCGTTTCCTCACTGATTTTACAGAGGAAACACCAACGAGGACCTATGCACTCTCCTTTTTGTCGATTTTCCCCAGTTAAGATGCGTTTATAGAGGAGGAGCCATAGGAAAGTGGATATTTTTGGCCACATATTAGCTTTCCATATCTTCTTCCATCTGTTGTCGATCACGGGATCTATAAGGGTGTTTGCAACTTCTTTTAGGTTATGGGATCCAGAGTTAGAAAAGCCCCATCTGATCTTATCCTTGTCTGTGTTGATACTTACTTGGCGCGATTGGAGATCCTCCCAAAAATCATTTAAGTCCTCGCTCAGGCTGATACTTTGCCACCATTCTTTACACTTCCATTTCCTGTAGTGACCCCCCTGATTATATTCAATCTAGAATGCACTTACTTTGGCGAGATTCCTTCTCAACAATTGATCTCTTAAAATGGGTAGATCGTGATGATATTTGAGCGTGCTCAGTTGATGCCAAGAATCCTTAAAAAAATATGTTGATTCACCATCTCTTATCTCCCAAAATCTTAGAGACTGAATGATATGGAGGTTAGCATTGGCAGAATTCCAGATATGCGAACCCTTAATGTTGCTGTCAAATCTAATGAGGTTTTGCTTGGAGTTGGACGATCCATGTTTTATTTTCCAAAGAAGTGCCCATGGCTCATTGCTATGGTTAATCCAACACCACCAGATCTTTTCATTTCCAATTTTATTGCTTGAAATCGGGTCTCTAAGTCCCATACCTCCTTCCATCTTGGGACTACACAAAGTGTTCCAGTCAACGAGAGACCATTTCTTTTGCACAGTTGATCCTCCCTAGAGAAAGGTACATTGAAGGGAATTAATATTTTTTTGGACAGAGTTAGGTGCTGCTATAACAATGAACAAATAGAGGGGCATAGCTTGGAGGACCGATTTGACAAGGATCAGTTGGCTAGGGAGATTGAGCGATCGATAGGTACATCAAGATAGGTTGTGTTTCATACGATCCAAGAGATATTTCCATGAGATATTTCTTATCATTGAATATGTTAGGGGATCTCCCAGATACTTGGAGGGGAGCTTTCCCTCTAAAAACTCGAGGATACGAAGGATATTTCACTTGGTGATTTGGCAGGTGTTGAAGAAAAATATTTGGGATTTTTCCTTGTTAATGTCTAGACCACTGGCCGTGAGGAGGGTATTGAGACATCTTTTGAGGACCCTAGCTTCTTGAACCGAGTATTTTCCCATTAGCATAGTATCATCTACGAATTGCTGATGCAACTGAGGTTCTAACCCAGGGTGGGGGGTTAAACCTTTGAGCTCCTGAGCAAGAGTTTTTGGCTTTGAGAAGGTGTCCAAGTCCTTCCATCATGAGAAAAAAAAGAAAGGGCAAGAAGGGATCTCCCTTCTTGATTCTTCTAGAAGGATTAGAAGTAGGGGAGGGGGTTCCATTGACAAGGATAGAGAAAAAAGAAGTGGAATACATATATAAAATAATGGCTGTATACTTTGATGACTAGATGATTTATTCCATGCTTAAATATCATTGCAAATGGTTAAGATTAATTCCAGAACAATGCTGACAAATCCAACTATCACTCAACATAAAGAAATGCATATTTTTGACCCCTATAGGAATTCTACCGGGACATATTGTATGAAAAGAAGGCATCAAAGTCAACTTCACACAAATAAAAATCATCCTCGACTTGAAACCTCCAGTGAATCCAAAGCAGGTCAGAGTGTTATTAGGAAATACGGGCTATTACAGGAAATTCATTCGTCACTACTCGGATATGACATACCCTTTAGAAGAACTATTAAAAGAAGATCAAGAGTTTGAATGGACTGAAGAATGTGATGCATCCTTCGACACTCTAAAGAGAAAATTAGTCGAAGCACATATTCTTAGGTTTCCAAATTGGTCAGTCAAATTTCATGTACACATTGACGCATCAGGCATAGAAATAGGCGCAATCTTAACACAATCCAGAGATGATGAGATGGACTACCCAATCATGTATAGCTACATAAATTTAAACAAAGCAGAATGTAACTATTCCACAACAAAAAGGGAAGCATTAGGAATGGTCTTTGCACTCCAAAAATATTGACATTATCTATTAACTAACCCCTTTATATTTTACACTGATCATCAAGCGCTGAAATATCTAGTAAACAAACCTTTACATCATGGAAGAATCTATCGTTGGTTGTTTCTATTCCAAGAATTCAAGCTTGAAGTTGTAGTTCAACCAGGAAGTCTAAATGTCAGACTCGACCACCTGTCGAGAATCGACACGTGTGAGGAACTGAAAGGTGTTGAAGACGATCTCCCAGATGCACATCTGTTTTGAATAAAAGCTGTACCGATTGAACTAGAAGAGATAACACAATTCTTAGAGAATGGAAAAGCACCTAAGGGAATGAGAACCAAAAAGAAGCAAATTTTAGCAATGAAGGATGCACCTTATAGTCTAATTAACAGGTTCCTACATACAATAGGCTTGGATGAAGTACTCCGTCGATGTGTTTTGGAGCATGAAAGAGAAAACATAATGCATGAAGCACACTATGGCCCAACTGAAGGACATTTCCAGTCAGACACGACTGCTAAAATAATCCAATAGTCGGGACTATGGTGACTGACATTATACAAATACTATCAAAAGTTTGTTAGTAAATGTGATCGTTGTCAACGTTTAGGTCGGCCTTTACCTAGCATTGAGATGCCATTAATATCGGTAAATTCAAGTTTAACATCTGAAATTTGGGCTATCGACTTTATAGGACCATTCCCAGTTTCTGTTAGAAGGAAAGGTGCACGCTACATCATAACAACAGTCGAGTACGTTACTAAATGAGCAAAGGAAAAACCTGTTGAAACCTGTTCTAGTGAAGTAGCTTCCAAATTCATATATAGAAATATAATTACTATATTTGGTTGTCCATTGACTCTAATTAGTGACCAAGGATCACATTTTATCAACAAAACCATTGCAACATTAACAGATCAGTTCAAAATGGACCACAGAAGAAGCACCACTTACCATCCTCAATCTAAGGGTGCAATAAAAGCATTTAACAAAATATTAACAAGGGGCTTAAGAAAAAAATTGCAACACTGATAAAGATGACTGGGATGGCAAAATTCATGCTGTTTTATGGGCATATAGAACATCATATAAGCAATCTACAGACAAAACATCGTTTAGACTAGTCTATGGCCAAGAAGCAGTCGTTCCCCTACACTTTCGACAACAGATACCAGTAATCACTGACATATTACACATTAATGTTGAATAAGCTAAGAAGGAACAACTAATGCAACTAGATAAGATAGAAGAATACCGACTAATTTCAATCTAGCACCAAGAAATTCAAAAGAAACAACAAAAAGCATGGCACGACCGAAACATCAAAAACAAGAACTTGTCGGTTGGAGATCTTGCCTTGCCGTATAACAGTCGGCTAAAAGGTAAGCCAAAGAAACTACAAACAGAGTGGATGGGACCTTACATAGTTGAATAAATCAATGCAAATGGATTAGTTCGACTAAGAACTCTACAAGGCAAAGTATTTCGGAAACTAGTCAATGGTGCCCGACGAAAGTGGTATCAAAACTGAAAATTCTAAAAAAAAATACGGTTTCATAACTGTTATAAAGAAAAGATTGAAAAATATATAAAAACCTAAAAAAAACAAAAGAAGAAATACCAAAAAATCAAAATGACAGGGACTTATTCTCAAGTAGGAAGTAACAAAGTATCATTCAAAAGAAGTAGCAATCGACAAAATCACCATTGAAAAAATGAATATCGCCCATCCCATCGACATTCTCATAGCCATGATGGATATCGATGAAAGGACGAAACAATGGTCCAATCAAATCATCATGAAGATTGACAGAAGGATCGTCAAAACCAACGCGCATTTAAGGACCTCTCGCCAGAGCGTTGTTCTCAATCAAATCCACCATTAATACCTCCATCGACTAGTTCGTCTCCCGCACCACCTATAAATACTCCATTAGATGAAGACTTCATATTTATTTACGAAGATCCTGACAAACAGAGCTAACAGACTCTAGAGATTAGGATACTTGTTCAAGAACCAGAACAAGTCACCAAAAAGATGGCACCAAATAAGACGAGATCTACAAAAAACAGGGCAAAAGAGCTAGAAATTGCCGTAACTCCATTGGTACAGAGACTAGAAAACATCAACAAGGAAAAAGTTCATGAAACTTCTTGGGAAAAAATAAAGAAACGGGAATATATAGATAGGAAAATGACACTAGAAGCACATAAAGTAAACTCCAACACCATCATGAGCTATATCAATGCAGCTATAATGACAAGCTTTGGTGGGATGAAGGAAATAATAACGAAATTCATCATTAGCCGATATCACAATGGGAAGTTTTACTTTGATAAACCCGTTGAGATATCCGATGAGGTTATTTACAAACTCACAGGGTTATCTAACAAAGGCGAGCATGTTCCTATCGGTTCAAATCCTTGGTTGGTTGAAAAATTAACAGGTACACCGACCGAAAAGAACTCTAAAGGTCTGATAATTAGTTAAATGAAGGCCACAACACCCAAGATGGTCGCGAAAATAATTTCTAGCACATTGCAGAACCGACAGGGACTCCAAGAAGCAATGGAAGACACAATACAAGATCAGATACTATTGGAATCAACAAAGTTGGAAAAATTAGAAAAACAAGTGCATCAATGGATAAATCAGGTGATCCCTAGTCTCGACACACTTGATAAGATTTGTCCAGACATGAAAAGATTACTCAACACAGCAGAGGAAAGAGAACAATTTTTGGGCCCCGACATGGATAATATTATAGACTTATCGATACAAGAGAAGATTCCGACCTTGTCAAGCATCACAACCTTGACCATCGATATTCAGAAAGCACTCCGCAATTGGACAGAATTTCAACATCAACTAGCAGTGACAACAGAAGCCATTGTGGATATTTGCGTACAGAAATGACCATCTATTCGACAGCACAGTCCATGAAGCAAAGCAATTGTAGGAACTACTTAAGACAGTCAATTTTGTTACCTCCCCTATTACTTCGGGATGAAGAAAGGTTTTGTTCCTGGGGGAGATGTTGGAAGAGCTAGTAGGTTAGCTGACTAATTGTATATTATGTCGACCTCATTGGTCATGTCGGTTTAGTGAACTGAAAGGTAGTTACCATAACTATTTTGTAAATGTATAAATAGGATGTTGAGCCAGATATGAACTTGGTTCGGTTTGATGTATGAACCCACATGTGTTATTCTGTAATATGAGCTGTTATTCTACCCACTATTCTTGTCTCTTGTCTCTGTTATGATTATATGATTCTTTATGTGTATTATTGGTAACCTAGTGATCTGAGTGATTACAACATTGGTTTTGTTGCTAGTAGTACATATACAGATGAAATGACCATGAGCAGATGATCTTAGAACAAGAGATTAAGGATTGGTGGGAGCGTAAAATCATGAACTACTTGCAGAATTAGGCTCAGAGAAACATGCTAACTATTTCCCAAATGAAGGAGAAATTATTCACCGAGACACATGAAAAGTTTGTAGAATCTGTACCTCAGTCTCTAAAGAAGTTACTAGATGAAAAATCCGGTAGACACTAAAGAGAAGGAGTTATTCCAGAGGCTGACGAGAGGTGGACGCACAAATCTGTTGGAGTGGTTTGAGAAAATCGCATACGAGTTTTGTGAAGAATGTGTCATGGAAGAGAGAGTCTCTGTCGAAAGTATCGAAGAGAGGTTCTATAATGATTTCATTAAGCAATTTATTTGCTCACTATCGAATCTTTTGTTTAAGTTCCTGATCGATAGGGGAGCATGCCACATTGTTGAGCCTTGTCCATCACAAATCGAACTGCCATCAAATACTAATAGGAAAGAAAAGAAAAAAGTGTGGGAGAAGTTTGTTGTAGAAAGGGAGTGGGAATACTTCTTGAGCAAATAAACAGAACCACCCGGGCTTACTAAAGCGTAGGGTAGGATATGGGGGGGGTATTTGGTCATGTGTTGAGGTAGAGTAGAAGGATTCTAGTCGACTAAGGAAGCCACCACCAACAATGAAAATTCGGGCCAAGAAAGAAATAATTCGGATAGTGACTCACAAAAGCACTCCGGATTTACAAAAAATAGAGAGAGATAAGAGGCAGAAGAGAAGGGAGGAACTTAGAGAGCATGACATCATGCTCCAAATAAGAATGGCCATTAGGGTGACATAACACGAAAATAATCTGCTAGAGTCGGGTCTTGACCGACAAGAAGAGGGCGTAGTTGAAGAAGTGTCTTCGATGGAGGAATATTTGTGGATAGAGCAGCGTGAAGCTCTCAAGCTTGAAATACCCTAGAATGTAAGACCTCTATCTCTGATAAATTCGAACTTGGGTGCCCGAGTGCAGGCCATTGTTGAAGAAGACCTAAGGCTACAAGTTGGCGAGTTTGATGTATGGATCCGACTAGACGATGATGGAAATGATGTTAACCATCTGGTAATTTGTCGACCTGAGGAAGGAAAATGGGTCACATTCCAATCATACCCATCTAACCGAAGTATCCACTTATTCTACCCAAGACATGAAGGAACACCCCCCCATCCAAACACAACTTTAGAGAACACAGAGCAGCCAGATTCGCAAGGAAGAATATCCGAGTTACAACAATTTGCTTGGATATCGAAAGAAGAAGTTGAACTAGACCGACAACTTGTCGAGGACAAACCAAAAAATGAAAATTCTGATGAAATGAGAGTTCCGTAAAAAACAACTGTGAACAACATAGAGTTACAGATATTACCCCACCACCCCCACCACCCCGACCACCACCGCCTGAAGGAGACGCTGACAATATGGGGCATGACGCTGCACACATCCCCATCTATGAGGGAGATGAGGATCCCATACGAC
Source organism: Pseudotsuga menziesii (assembly GCA_001517045.1). Lineage (NCBI taxonomy): Eukaryota > Viridiplantae > Streptophyta > Pinopsida > Pinales > Pinaceae > Pseudotsuga > Pseudotsuga menziesii. Next base: position 45,300 of record LPNX010009785.1, on the reverse strand, counting down.
ATTGGTTCATATACGAATTGACATGGGAAGAAAACACAGTAACACATGAAGATAGACAAATGGCGTAGTTCGCTGGTGCTTTGCGAAAGCTGGCACTGACTTGGTACATGACATACACTGAGAAAACGTCGAATGCGACCAAGGGAGAAATTAAGAAACATTTTATTTCATTCTTCAAAACCCCATATGCGAAGCATCTGGTGGCAAAAAGTAAAAAATGGCAGTCTAGAAACCCACAGAGACTGTTCGGGAATACGATAAAAGGCTCAAGGACCTACTTATCTAGTTGGATTATAACATCGATGAACAATTATTAATACAATGGTTTCTTGTAGGATTTCCACGGAAAATCTGGAGGCATATTAGTTTGGACACATTCAACACATATGAAGATGCACTCATAAAGGTATTACAAGTCAATATGGATGAAGACAACTCAACGCACCTTGTGGACAACCGTATTGAAGAATAGTTAGAAATAATGCAAAAATCATTATGGGAACTTAACCTCAAAGGACAAGACATCTGGTGTACCAAATACTCGACGACCTAGAATACCAAAGACAGTTGTCGACAAGATGTATGCTTTGTTCAAACAAAATGCTTCCGCGACATTTGCCAGGAACATGGGCTACACGTGAAAAAATATTGTCCGTTTAACATGAAAAATGAAAATATTTGTGATGCACAATTTGTGAAGTTAAGAGTCACGCAACAACTGATTGTCACTGGAACTTGAAGAAATGACATAACTATCATGTGGTTTATCAAACAAATGTTGTTGCATAGAACAACAATAATAATGAACAGAATGAGCAAAGCAACCAAAGATATGAAGGCCGAAGATACGAGTGCCAGTATGATAATAATCGTCGTGGGGGATATGCAGGTTGAGGCTGATTCTTCAGAAGTCGGGAAATAGACCACGAATACCAATCTTGTTAGAATAGAAGAGTTAAGCTAAACTAGTTAACCTATCTAAGCAACCAACAACATATCATAAAAGGTAAGAATAGGAAAAGAAAAGGACAATAGAACATTGATATACGTGATTCACCCTAATGGGTTACATCCACAGGAAGGTAGTCTTCTATTATCTCCAGAATGTCTTCTCCAATCTTAAAAGAGAGCAAAGCACAAATACCCAAAAAAATATAGATGATGTACAACAGTGTCACAATAGTACCACTACTACATCAAGAATACATAATATGTAGAGACCCACTTGACCCTATTATATACTAAGAGATGAGGAGGAATTACTCTCACATATTGCATGTGGGATAATGTAATTCTCCAAAATAACATCTCTTAATACAATACCATGGACAAATAGTATACACAAGTAAATACACCACCATATAACTATGGGTTAAATGTATTGCTCTTTTACATAAGATTGTAGACAACTTCTGACATAATACAAAGACATTATTACCTTCCAAGGAATATAATATATTCCAACACTCCCCCTTAATAATGGCTGGGAGAAGGGCCCACACTAACACTAAGGAAGGAGTCATTACTGCTCCTCCTTGATGACAACTTCCAGAAGAACCAAAGCTGAAAAAGAAGAACACTTCGACTGATGGAATTTGAAGATGAACAACCGCTTCTCACTGAATCATGAAAGTGGACACGAACCAGGTTGTACGTTGAAAGACCCAACAATAAAATGCCGAGAACATGTGACGTAATCCAATCACAAGATGCCCAAATCACCATAAGAATCATCACAACCATACATGATAGCTGAATAACTTTGATATAACATCCACACTAGTGTATAGATACCTTCTGACGACCGATACAACATAACATGTGGCTAAGAACACCACACCAATGTACAAAAAAGCCTAGATGACCAATACACATGCGGATAACATACATTCTTCCAATCAAGGTGCAATATAAATATATGTAGAATACCTCAAACATCGAAGAAACAAGACCCCAATGGTCTATACATCGAAAATGATATCATACAGATGAACATCGCGAATTTAACAATAGAAGATGGTGCTTCATTACTTTTGGAATAAGGTGAAAGCCTAAACAGAGAACTTATTTGCACAAGAACTTTCAAGATTAAAGCATATAAATATCATAAAACAAAATTGCTCATACAGAAATGAAAATGCTTATGATACCAAAGGTTAGCAAACATCATATAAAGGAATGGAAACATAATATGATCAAACAAAAGATTAACTTGCTCATTAAGGAAAATGAAGTTACTTTTACACATTAAGTGTCAACCAAAACATATAAATAGTGAGCCAAAGATTTCACTTAAATATATGAAAATTTAGTCATCAAGCAACTAATCTGAAGCATAGGTGCATTTGTTATTAGTATGAGGTTAATATGCAAGATATGAATGCCCTGAAAATGTCAATGCTTACATATAGGAATGTTAGAGACAAGTAGGAACAAGATAACCTCTGGAATAATAAGAATAGAAATCTCATTGCAACAAGAACAAGGTGCTCATCATAAATAGTTCAATATTTAAAGATTGATCAAAGCCATATAAATATTGAGTAAAAGATGATCGAAATAAACATGACATGAGATATAGATAAATCAAAATGTTTAATATGATCAACATATAGCAAATTATGATTAACTCATGATATCACTTATAAAAAATTATGAAATGACAAGTCACTAATGGTCTTAATCATGGGTTCCTTTCTTGTTAACACTATGTAAATATGCAAGAGACAAAATACCCTGGAAATGTCAATGCTTCCATATTGGAATGTTAGAGACAAATAACACAAGAACTAGATACAACCTCTGCAATACATGAAAAAGAAATTATATCCCAATTAAATAACTTGTAACAAGCCAAAAAATATGATATCACATAGATTAAAAAAATGATTTTACTTAAGAATTTCATTAGCAAGAGCATATAATGATCATAAAGATATTACTTATAAAAGAATGAAATCTCTTTTACACAAAGGTCAGCAATAACATATAAATAAAGTAAATAATGATCACTATATAACACATATGAGATTGTTTTTATAAAATTGTTTTTATAAACAAAACAAAGAAAAAAACAAATTAATTATTAAATATATTTAAAAAATATTAAGCATTAGATGGTTTATAGCTATCATCATGACAAAATACTAGAGATCCATGTCCTTAAAAGATTCCAATATTTTCATATAGAAATGTGAGACAAATATATAGCAAGAAAAAGAAATAATATCTTAATAAACATGATTAGAAGCAAAACCTAAATGCAAAAAATGAATAACAGAAAACTTAAATACTTTACCGTACTGATATGAATATGCAAAAAACACAGTTAGAAAAACAGTAAAGGAAAGATAAACTTTTACTTACAACCCTTTGGAAAAATGTGCCCATAAAAGCCCAGTATTCTGTTCTGGTTTTAAGGCTGGATCCAGAATGGCTGTTACAATTCCAAAAATAGGTTATAATAAAACATCCGGTAAGAAATGACCAAGTTACAACCATTTTTTATAGTTGTCGTTTTTATTACTGAAAGGAAGCCCAAAAATGCCCAATTTTCTGTTCTAGCCATGTGGATGGATCCATAATGGCTGTTCTAATTCCAAAAAAAAGGTTATAATAAAAAAACGGGTAAAAAATGACAAAGTTACATTCTTTTTGTATAACTACCATTTTTATTACCGAAAGGAAGCCCAAATATACCCAGTTTTCTGTTCTGGTCATTTGGGTGGATTCAGATTGATGTTTTCAATTCAAAAAATAGGTTACAATAAAAATTCTGGTAAAAAATGACCAAGTTACGACCCTTTTTTATAACTGCCGTTTTTATAATTGGAAGAAAGATCTCCTTGAGAGAGCCCCGAAATCATGTAGATCTATAGAAAAAACATCAAGAAACCTTTGAAAAAATTCTGCAAAAATCTTACACAACAAGTTAGGCTTAGGGTAAAAAAAATGCAGAAATATGCCTAGATCTGAAGGGAAGCCTAATGACTACGAGATAGAAAGCAAATCTACAAAAAAATGATAATGCCCAAATGATAGTCGTTATTGGTTGAAAGCTATAGAAGGTACTAGATCACATCAACCTGCTCTGATACCATGTTAGAATAGTAGAGTCATTTAAACTAGTTAACCTATCTAAGCAACCAACAACATATCATAAAATATAAGAACATGAAAAGAAAAGGACAAGATAACACCGATATATGTGGTTCACCCTAATGGGTTATATACACAAGAATTTAGTCTTCTATTATCTCCAGAATGTCTTCTCCAATCTTACAAGAGAGCAAAGCACAAATACCCCAAAGAATATAGATGATGTACAATAGTGTCACAATAGTACCACTACTACATCAAGAATACATGATTTGTAGAGACTCACCTGACCCTATTATATATTAAGAGATGAGGAAGAATTACTCTCACATATTGCATGTGGGATAATATAATTCTCCAAAATAACATCTCTTAATACAATACCATGGACAAATACTCTACACAAGTAAATACACCACCATATAACTATGGGTTAAATGTATTACTCTTTTACATAAGATTGTAGACAACTTCTGACACAATACAAAGACATTATTACCTTCCAAGGAATATAATATATTCCAACAAGCGCTTCACGTGCTACAAGGAAGGTCACTGATACACAGACTGTCCATACAATGACTAGACCGACCTAAAGTTTTGTACCAGTTGTGGTGTTGGCAATCACTCTTTAGAGGATTGTCCCACCATGCTCGACAAAATCAATAAAAAGAAAAATGTTAATGTCTTGTCGTGTGTTCATAAGTGTGATGTAATTCGTACAAAGAACTTACACATAGTCACTAGACAAGGAACAAAAAATGACAATGATAATCCAAGAATAAGTAAAATCAAAAGCAAAGATGATTACCCTAATCCCATAAAGCGAAAGCAATTATATAATGATGCAACAAATATGTTTCAAGAATTATCTAGACAAGAAGTAATCGATGATAGTCGACAGAATATATCTCAAGAACTACTTAACTTAATACATAATGATAAATAAGTAGCACAATTCATTGATCTGTTATACAATATTGCGAACAAACCTGGTATGGATAAACAAACTAAGAATATATGCAGCCTAAATAAAAAAGATAAGAGTGATGCTGATCCACTTGCCGACTTAGAAATATAAGGATATCACGTTCGACAAGTTGTTCTTGATTTTGGATCTCAAGTGAATATTCTGATTCGAGATACATGGGAACAATTGGACAAACCTTGACTTAACGAATCAGGTATATATCTAAAGTTAGCAGACCAAGGAATTATCGAACCTATTGGGGTATGGAGAAATGTTGACACGACAATAAAATGCATCACCATAAAATTCGACTTTGAAATCATAGACCGTAAGGAAGGATCCAGTTCCTTCCCAGTATTGGTGGGCCGACCATGGGGTCGAAAGATGAAAGCCTCAATTTCATTGGATAAAGAAAGGATAAAGCTTAAAGGAAATGGGAAGAAAGTGATTGTCCCTATTCATCCTCACAAGGTGAACCATGGATTGAATCCATAGAGGAAGAGGTCGATGTCTGACAACTTTATCAAATCCAGAATGACAAATATTATACCGAACAAAATAATTATGTGGAACTTCATTTGGGGAACCAAGATTCAGTTGGATATAACTCAGATGTAGAATTATACGACTGGGAGACGAAAAAATATGAAACTCAAGCAAGAGGATGCTGGATTATTTAGAGAATCTCGAAAAAACTGACACATCAATGTTTCTCTATGTCCATCATACCAAAGATATTTGAAAGGAAAATTAGGGAATACCCTTCTTTAGCTCCAATCCAAATAGAAAATAAACAGTCTCTTTGGTATAAAGAAAGAGAGTCACTAGTCCTTCATATAGAACAAGTTTCCAAGAACTTAGGTGATCACGACCTATTCCAAATCCTGGTCGAAACGTTTACAGGTCAAGTTGCTCGATGGTGGGATACCCATCAATCGAGACTACAAACGTGGACCACAACTTCAACTTACTTCGTCAAAATATTCAGAGGGAAGAAGCTAACTAAATAGACATAACTACCGGTCTTCACACAAAAATAATATCCCAAAAAGAATATAAGTACATGTGAAAGAGAATGGAGAAGACTTGGTTACAAAGATGAATGAATATGGCCGCACCTATTTCCATCCACATTAGACGATTTTCCAAATAAGTGGTATAATATGGAATAAACATGAGGTGAAACGTTCGTATGAAACGAACTCAAAGAGAAATTTACCAAGGACTTTAAATTCATACCAGAAGATGAAAAACTGGTCGAAGCTGCAAAAAAAATAAAAACATTCATACAACCGACTCTTCATCATAGTTCGACACAAAATCATAGCCGACCGAAAGAATCATGTAATAACATTCGGTCTAATAGAATACCATAGTCGACAAGACTTCGACTAGAAAATGAGCATACACATGGAAAAATATTTCAGTGGAAATCTGATCATCCAGAAACAATGAAACCAATTAGGACGATATTCAAGGTCGAATATACCGACTGGATGGCAGCAACAAACTTCCCATCATCATTTTCACAATTCAAGGAAGGAATTCGATAAATCAATGAAAGAAAGGTGCCATAATGGATGGACGCGAAGGTTAAAACCAAAGAAGTCAACATATCTAATGATAACAGAACAAAAATGGCAAGAATAGGTGACTACTAGAGCGATGGACAAACAACAAAAATAGTTAATCTATTGAAGGAGTTTTAGAATGTCTTTTCCCGAGACTATAAAGACCTTAAGGGGTTAGTACATGAAATGGGTGAAATGAAGATTGATATCAAACCTGATGCAAGACCTATAAAGAAAATACCTTACAAACTGGCTCACAAATATAAGGAAATAGTGAAAAAACAGATGGACAATATGTTAGCAGCTAGAATCATCTACCCAATTGACCAGTCGAAATGGGAAAGGCCAATGGTCGTTCAACCAAAAAATCATGATCCGACAAAATTGAGAATCTGTGTAGATTTCTGGGAGATGAATAAAGTCACTTTAACAGATCCATTTCCAACTTCGTTTGCAGATTAAATCTTAAATGAAGTCGTAGTTCACGAGTGCTACTTGTTCACAGATGGATTTTCAGGATACAATCAAGTGCTAATTGCCAAGGAAGATCATAACAAGACAACAATCATCTTTGAATTCAGTTCATTCACTTATAGAGTTATGCCATTCGGTCTTAAGAACACACCAGCCGTATTCTCAAGAATAGTAGTCAAATCATTTCAGGAATACATATATAAAACAATGGTTGTATACTTCGATGACTGGACGATTTACTCCATGTTGAAATATCATTGCAAATGGTTAAGACTAATGCTAGAACGATGCCGACAAATCCAGTTATCACTCAACATAAATAAATGCATCTTTTTGACCCCTATAGGAATTCTAATGGGACATATTATATGCAAAGAAGGCATCAAATTCGACTTCGCAAAAATAAAAATCATCCTCGACTTGAAACCTCCAGTGAATCCAAAGCAGGTCAGAGTGTTATTAGGACATACAGGCTATTACAGGATATTCATTCATCACTAATCGGATATGACATACCCTTTATAAGAACTATTAAAAGAAGATCAAGAGTTTGAATGGACTGAAGAATGTGATGCATCCTTCGACACTCTAAAGAGAAAAGAAAATTAGTCGAAGCACCTGTTCTTAGGTTTCCAAATTGGTTAGTCAAATTTGACGTACACATTAACGCATCAGGAATAGCAATAGGTGCAATATTAACACAACCAGGAGACGATGGGATGGACTACCCAATCGTGTATAGCAGTGGAAAATTAAACTAAGCAGAATGTAATTATTCCACGACAGAAAGGGAAGCATTAGGAATGGTATTTGCACTCCAAAAATATCGACATTATCTATTAACTAACCCCTTTATATTTTACATTGATCATCAAGCGCTGAAATATTTAGTAAAAAAACCTTTACATCATGGAAGGATCTGTTGTTGGTTGTTTCTATTCCAAGAATTTGAGTTTGAAGTTGTAGTTCGACCAAGAAGGCTGAATGTCGGACCTGACCACTTGTCAAGAATCGACACGGGGGAGGAACTGACAAGTGTCGAAGAAGATCTCCCAGACACACATCTATTTCGAATAGAATCTATACCGACCAAACTAGAAGAGATAGTGCAATTCTTAGAGAATGGATAAGCACCTGAGGGAATGAACACCAAAAAGAAGCAAATTTTAGCAATGAAGGCTGCAGCTTATAATCTAATTAACAGGTTCCTATATAAAATAGGCTTGGAGGAAGTACTCCTTCAATGTGTTTTGGAGCATGAAAGAAAAAACATAATGGATAAAGCACACTATGGCCTAGATGGAGGACATTTCTAGTCGGACACGACTGCTAAAAAAATCCAACAGTCAGGACTATGGTGGCCGACATTATACAAAGACTGCCAAAATTTTGTCAGTAAATGTAATCGCTGTCAATGTCTAGGTCAACCTTTACATGGCACTGAGATCCATTAATATCGGTAAATCCAAGTTTAAGATTCAAAATTTGGCTATTGACCTTATAGGACCATTCTCAGTTCCTGCTAGAAGGACAGGGGCACGCTACATCATAACAACAGTCAAGTACGTTACTAAATGGGAAGAGGCATAACCTATTGAAACCTGTTCTAGTGAATTAGCTGCCAAATTCATATATGAAAATATAACTACTATATTTAATTGTCCATTGACTCTAATCAGTGACCAAGGATCACATTTTATCAACAAAAACATTGCAACATTAACAAATCAGTTCAAAATTGACCACAGAAGAAGCACAACTTACCATCCTCAATCTAACGGTGCAATAGAAGCATTTAACAAAACCTTAACAAGGGGATTAACGAAAATTTTCAACAGTGTCAAAGATGATTGGGATGAGAAAATTCATGCTGTTTTATGGGCATATAGAACAACATATAAGAGATATACAGATAAAACACCTTTTAGACTAGTCTATTGCCAAGAAGCAGTTGTTCCCCTACACTTTCGACAACAGACACCAGTAATCGCCGACATATTACACATTAATGTCGAAGAAGTTAAGAAGGAGCGACTAATGCAACTAGCTAAGCTAGAAGAACACCGACTAATTGCTATCCAACACCAAGAAATTCAAAAGCAACAACAAAAAGCATTACACGACCGAAATATCAAAAACAAGAACTTGTTAGTTGGAGATCTTGCATTGCTGTATAACAGTGGGGTAAAAGGTAAGCCGATGAAACTACACACAGAGTGGATGGGACCTTACATAGTTGAAGAAATCAATTCCAATGGATCAGTTCGACTAGGAACTCTACAAGGAAAATTATTTCGAAAACTAGTCAATGGTTCCCGACTAAAGCAGTATCAAAACTGAAAATTCTATTAAAAAAAATGGTTTCATAACTGTTATAATTTTTTTTTGAAAAATCTATAAAAACCTTAAAACAACAAAAGAAGAAATATAGAAAAATCAGAATGACAGGGACTTATTCTTAGGGAGGAAGTAGCAAAGTATCATTCGAAATAAGTAGCAACCGACAAAATCACCATCGAAAAAATGAATACCGCCCATCCCATCGACATTCTCACAACCATGATGGATATTGATGAAAGGACGAAGCAACTGTCCAATCAAATCATCATGAAGACCGTCGAAAGGAGCGCAAAAACCAGAGTGAATTTAAGGAACTTCTCCTAGAGCGTCCTTCACAATCAAATCCATCATTAATACCTCCATCGACCAGTTCCCTGCCCATGCCACCTATAAATACTCCATCAGATGAAGACTTCATATCGTTTTACGAAGAGCTTGAGAAATAGAGGCACCAGACTCCCGAGATTAGGATACCTATTTAAGAACTAGAACAAGTCACTGAAAAAATGGCACCAAAGAAGACGAGATCTACAACCAACAAGGAAAAAGAGCTAGAAATCACCGTAACTCCATTAGTACAGAGACTGGAAAACATTAGCAAGGCAAAAGTTCAGGAAACTTCTTAGGAAAGACTATGGGCATAAAACAAGAAATGGACATATATAGAAAGGAAAATGACACCAGAAGAACAGAAAGTAGACACTAACACCATCATGAGCTATATCAATGAACCTATCATGGCAAGCTTCGAGGGATGAAGGAAATAATAGCAGAATTCATCATTAGAGGATATCACAATGGGAAGATTTACTTTGATAAACCTGTTGAGATATCTGGTGAGGTTATTTACAAACTCTCAGGGTTATCTAATAAATACGAGCCTATTCCTGTTGGTTCAAATCCTGGGTTGGTTGATAAATTAACAGGTACACCGACTGGAAAGAACTCTAAAGGTCTGGTAATCAGTCAAATCAAGGACACAACACCCAATATGCTCGTAGAAATCGTTTCTAAGACATTGCAGAACTGACAGGGACTCCCAGAAGAAATGGAAGACACAATACAAGAATAGATAGTATTGGAATCAGCAAAGTGGGAAAAATTAGAAAAACAAGCGCATCAATGGATAAATCAGGAAATCCCTAGTCGCGACATACTTGACAAGATTTGTCCACACATGAAAATATTACTTGACACAGCAGAGGAAAAACACAATGCATGGATAATATTATAGACTTATCGATACAAGAGAAGATGTCGACCTTGTCAAGCATCACAACCTTGACCATTGATATTTAGAAAGCACTCCGCAATTGGACAAAATTTCAGCATCAACTAGCAGTGACAACAGAAGCCATTGTGGATATTTGCATATAGAAATGACCATCTATTCAATATCATAGTCCATGAAACAAAGCAATTGTAGGAACTACTTAAGACAATCAATTTTGTTACCTCATCTATTTCTCCGGGATGAAGAAAGGTTTTGTTCTTGGGGGAGATGTTGGAGGAGCTAGTCGGTTATCCGACTAATTATAGATTAGGTCGGCCTCATCGGTCATGTCGGTTGAGTGAACCAACATGTAGTTACCATAACTGTTTTGTAAATGTATAAATAGGTTGTTGATCCAGATATGAACTTGGTTTAGTTTGATGTATGAGCCCACATGTGTTATTGTGTAATATAAGCTGTTATTCTACCCACTATTATTGTCTCTTGTCTCTGTTATGATTATATGATTCTTTATGTGTATTATTGGTAACCTAGTGATCTGAGTGATTACAACAAAAGATGTCCAAGTCCTTCCATAATGAGAACAAAAAGAAAGGGCGAGAGGGGATCTCCCTGCCTGATTCTTCTAGAAGGCTTGAAAGTATGGGAGGAGGTTCCATTGACGAGCATAGAGAAAAAAGAAGTGGAAGTTAGAGTGAAGATCCAGTTAACCCAAAGTTGATCAAAGCCAAATGCCAAAAGAATTTTTTTCATGTACCCCCAGTTGAGTTTATCAAAAGCTTTGGAAAGATCAAGGTTGATGAGCATCCCTATGATTTTGGTGATTTTTAGAGGGTGAATAATTTCATGCGAAAGAATGATGCAATTTAATATCTAATGCCCTTCCACATAACCGAATTGTTCTTTGTAAACAAGACCAGGGAGCAGAGGCTTAAGTGTATTAGCAATGGTTTTGGTGATGATTTTGAATATAACATTGCATAGAGTGATAAGTCAAAATTTACCTAGAGAGTCTGCTCCATTTTCTTTTGTAATGAGGGAGATGAAAGTCGAATTGCAGGCTTTCAATAAATTCCCTGTCTTCCTCGAATCTTCCACTATCTCTAAAACCTCATCCTTGATGGTGTTCCAGCAGGCGTGAAAGAAATTAGTGGCAAATCCATTCAGACCTGGCGCTTTATCGTCCTTCAATTACTTGATCGACTCTTCTAGCTCGATCATTTCTATGGGTCTCAGCAGGAGTTGATTTTGATCCATTGTCACTAGAGTGGGGATGTTCTCAAGGATGTTTTCTTGTTCAACATTCCTGTCCACTTGAGGTTCCTCCATAGTAGTCTTGAAATGATTCAAAATAGAGTTCTTGATATCATCATGGTTTTCCATCATAGTGCCATTCTTAGCTTTTAAGCGCACAATCTTGTTTACCTTCCCGTGCTGAATCATAGCATTGTGAAAGAAGGAAGTGTTTCTTCCCCCTTCTAAAAGACATTTATTCATAGATTTAGATTTCCATAGTATTTCCTCCTTTTTTTCTCTGATTTCCAGATCCTCTTGTAGTATTCTATCCCTAGCTTTGGTTTCCTTAGTATATCCTTCCTGCATAATGGTTCTTTATAGATCCGCGAGCTACTCTTGAGCTACGCCTTCTCGTTGTGAATGTTGCCAAAGAAATCCCTATTCCAAGTTTTGATTTACGATTTGATGTATTTCAATTTTTGCTGAAATTTGTACATGGGAGTGCCGTTGGGTGGATGGAAGTATCTCCACCATTGTTGGCAGAGAGGCTGAAAATCCGGGTGGGAGAGACAAATTTTTTTAAAGCGGAAGGGCCTTCTCAAATCTTTCCCTTTCCTATACTAGTGCAAGCTTATGGGCTAATGATCCGATCCTACTACAGGGAGAACATGGGTCGCCAGATATGCAGGAGATAAATGATCTAATCTCGAAGCAATGTGTCTATCTACGGATCTCTTGTTAGTCCAAGTGAACAGGCCTCTATTTGTGTTGATGTCAACTAGGGGCGCATCATGGATAAGCTTATCAAATTCATTGCTGGTGGGGATAAGAGTTCTTATGCCACCTGTTATCTCTATGGTTATTTTTTCATTTGTATCCCAGGGTTTTATAGTTTTTTGTTTTGTTTATGTTGAGTCCATTTCTTTAATCTTACCTTATTTTATACCTTTGAGTGTCATAATTTTTATATTTTTTATTATGATTTCCTTTGAAGGCTCAAATAATTTATTATCTAAATTCATGAACTTGTATTAAGAGCAAGAGGTTTTATGAAAGATCAATTATAAATTGGGTTATAGAAACTGGCAGCATTCCTTAAACTGGCAGCATTCTTTAAACTATTGCATCAATGGTTTTATTCATAAATATCATTTGCTTTGAAAAAATGTGACAATGAAACGATGCTATATGGATGTATGAAAACACATTATAAGCATTATCTATTTGATAGTCTTGGTATTGTGGTTTAAAATCATCATTATTATTTTTTGAAGGCAGTCCTGTCTAAATAATGATTTTATACATCGTGTCACTCATTTGCTTTCACAAATGTTCTTCATAAGAAATCGAGGCATTTGGTGTAATGAGTAATGATACCAATGTTAACAGTATTGATAGTTGACAGTGATATTCCATATTTCCCTAAAACCTGTCATATTACTGTTTTCGAATTCCATTAGCTCCGTGATGTTTATATTTTGAAGAGTTTGCAGAATGCCGAAAGTAACAATAGAAGAAGACTCAGAAATTGTGGCAAAAAGAAGACCAGGAGGCCTGATTTGTAGACTGGAACCTGATAATACACAATGGATATTGCAATTTCCAAGGTTAGCCCAGTTGACGAGAAATGCGGTTGGTTTTCTTTCTGTGAAAATTTGCAGGGTTATCATACACAGGTGACTATGGCCTTCATAAAAAATTACAAAGATGGAGTGGTTCAGCTCAAGAGTTTGAAGATAATGGTGAATGAAGAATCTATTGTAGAAGCAATAGGGGTTCCAGCACAAGGATAAAGATGGTTTAAGAAGCAGGATTTTCAAGGCAACTATGGTGAGTTCTTAATTCCAGGGTTTGGGAAATTAGACTGGAAGAATGGTATTCATGTGAGCAAGATAAAGCCCAATTGGAAAATTCCCTTGGAAATGGTTCAAAATTATATTACATGTGAAGGTTGCTATGATAGGGTCCTCAAATGTCATTTAAGGTTGTTGATGCATCTCAATGGAAGCTTAAAACTCAATCTCCCATTTTAGCTATTGAAGAGCCTGCAAAAGATGGTTACATGGGTTCAAGCCCATCCAGAACATACTGCTCGTTCTATATATCATCAGGGTTTAATAAAATTGTTGATGATTTCACAATTGAATAGAGAAGGACGAACTTGGGAAAGTTTGCTGTCAGAGTTAGGGTTTGAAGAAAAGACCAAATAAAAGGGAAAAAGGGTAACAAAAGACTTGAACTAGCAAACGAGAAATCAGGAAGAACAAACTGAGTATGTTGTAGCAGAAGGAAAGGGTTTTGTAGAAGAACCAAACCAGAATAACTTGTTTCCTGAAGTATCAGTTACAGATGAAAACCCTAAAACATTGAGTATGATGTTAAAGAATATAACTTTAAAGAATGAAGAATGAATTCAGCTTTTGAAATCAGAAAGCATTGGTATGAAGCCTAGGACTAGGCTAAGGAGTAAGTTGCAGGCAGAAATGGAACCAGTGCATGAAGACTGTGAAGAGATTGTAATGGTAAATGATTTTTTTCAGTGAGGAAATTGTACATGCATCCAAGGGTCAATATTGTTTAGATAATGAAAATTTCATTGATGTTCAAGGAGTTACAGAGTTTATACCTAAAATATTTTGCACAAATAAATAGGTGTGTTTGGAAGATTGTTCAGTCTCTAAGCTTCCACAAGAAGATGAGGTTCTTATGAAAGAAGAAGCTATTGAAATAGCTTTAGAATTGAACCAAATTAAGAAATCTTTGTAGACATATAAGGAGCAAACCAAGTTTTTACAGAGTATTAATGAGAAGTTAATGACTGCAAATAAAAGGTTACGAGAGGATTTGGAGGAAAGAGAAGTAGATTATCAGAAGTTACTTTCAATATAAAAAGACATCTTGAAAGAGAAGAGAACCATCCAGAAGCAGTTTGAACACATGAAGACTCAGAATAAGGAGGCGCACAATCAAATGGAGAACAAAGATGTTGAGTTTGCCAGATTGTAAAAAAGATCCCAGGTTTTAAGTGATCTAACTGTCTTGGCAGAGGCTTCTAAGAGTCTTTAGACTTAGAATGATAGTTGGTTTTTGAAAGTGATTAGGGCTTGACAGATGTCTATTTATACTTCTATTTTGTATTACACTTGTATTAAGACTGTTTTAAGAAGATCGACTTTGCTATTTTTGAAAGAATTCGATCCATAGAAATAGGATCTGATAACTATCTCAAAAACTCATAAGTTTTGTATATAAGAGGTAGTATCTAGATATGAAAGGGGTGGCAATTGGAGATGGGAATCCAATTTTTGTATACTGTATGACATGAAATTCTCTGCATCTTCAATACAGGTTCTACTTTGATATGATTATGGTTACGAGCTGATTTTGTATTTTTATGAATTGTGTTCTTTATGATTTATCCTGTGTGTGGTCAAATACAATCCAATACATGATTCTTGCAATAAAATACAGTTATATTTCAAACCTTTAGTGAAAGAGTCAGATTAATTCCATAAATACGTGCTCGTATTTTCCTTGTTATTGAATTTTGTATTATATTTTATGTCATACATATATTTAATGGTTATATGATTTTCTTGTATCTTTTATTACATACCAATTTAGTCTTGATTTTTATTTTATTGAATTATCTTTAAAAATATTTCTCTGAGATTGAACCCCAGTAGTCTAGGTTCAACTTTAGGGATTCAATTAAATGGCGTCGTTGCCGAGGATGGAGAAACGAAAGGACATCTTACTTGGGTATTCGACATTCTTATGTATCTGATTTTGGAAGGTGAACAAGATCAGTGAGACCTGTTATAGATTACATCAGTCACCTACAGAAAGTTACAGTGGCTTCAAAAAATATAGGAACTCGAGGAAATCCCTCATCACCTTTAAATCTAGGAGTCTCAGATCATGAATAGATATTAAAAGAGGCTAGGATAAGGTTAAGCTCTACCTCATTAGAAAAATTTAAACATCCTTCAGCCTTGGAGATTCTTGAATCTTCATCTATCCCTGTTCCTTCTTTTGATCCACATTCAGAAAAAGGAAAAGAAGAATTAGATCTGCTATTTACCCCTTATCAAATTGACAATTTCCAAGTCTTCACAAATCCTTTGTTGTCTGAGAAGGTTAAACATGAAGCATTGCAGACATGAGCTTCTTCTTTGTTTTCAACTCATATACCTTTTGTTAAGACCATCCCAGTGAATCAGCCAAATCCTAGTAATTTGCCTCCTTCATCACAACATTCAAGCACCAATCAGTCTAATACAAGCCCTAGAATGGCTCACCCTCAAAATCGGATGGCTGCTATGGTAGCATCAAGATATGCCCCACTACTTTTTCCCCAGACTCTCAATGCTCTCCCAGGAGGATATTACCAGAAATATCTTTCGAGATTTAATGGTTAAGGATATGTTACTGCAGAAGAACACTGGAATACATACTTGAGTTATGCAGACAATCATAATTTTGAAAATGAAGATGTTTGGATGAGGGTTTTTGTTCAAAGTTTAGATGGTGAGGTAAGAAAATGGTTTAGAGAATTACCACCAAATTGTATAGATGGTATAGATGCTTTAAAAGAGGTATTCATGAGACAATGGGGAGATACTAAAGATTATTTATACTACATTACAGAGTCTGGATCATTGAAAAGAAAGAAGGATGAAGCTGTGGGAGATTTTTCTAAAAGGTTCAATAAAATGTACAGTAGAATACCAGCTGAAATAAAACCCTCAGAGACATCAACAAAGTTAACTTATGCAAACTTGTTTGATCATGAGTTTTCTTTGTTGTTGAGGGAAAGAAAGTATGTGTCACTTCAAAATATGCAAGATGCAGCATTGGAAGTAGAGTCTAATATTTTGGCTTCAAACAAACTCAAAGAGGAAATGAAATATCAAACTGTAGGCAAAAAGGTAAAAAGGAAATCATTACATCCAATCCTACAGGAAGATATTCAGACAGTAAAATGGATGAAATGAGTAAAATTATTAAAAAATTTTCTGTTAAGATTGATAGGTTGGAGTTGGGAAATAAAAATCAGAACAAGCCTATACCTGAAGGAGAAAGAAATCAAAATTAGTTCAGAAGACCTTTTTCTCCTAGATTTTTGCCAAGAGAAAGACGAAATAATGATATTCAGAGGGACAGGCGAGAAAATGAAGAACAGAGAATTCGACCTCCTTTTCAAAATAATAATGTGAGAGATGATGAATCATATGAGATAGATGAAGGAGAGTTGGATGGTTTGGAAGAACATGAACACAACATTAGTCAGTTTGATGAGGATTCTTCTTCTCATTTTCTGACTAAAGTTGATTATCATTATGCTACAGAACTAGATCATTATGAAGAAAATAATTATCAAATGTCCATGCCTAAAATTTGTCAGGAAATACCACAAAAATCATATGGTCTTAGATCAGGGGTAAAAAATGCAGCACAGGCTAAAAAGATTGTGAAAGCTCATCCTATTAAACAAAATATGTCTTCGAATAAAAAACAAATTGTAAAAGAGAAAAAAGATGAAGTGGTAAGTCTTGAGGAGGTGAATAAATTCATAGGTGGGTTCAATTTGGAGCATGAACTTAATAAGGTTAAAATCCCTGTTCCTTTAACAGAGTTGATTAAGAACAAACCTTACAGGGAAGCATCTTTTAAAACTTTCAAAAATGTAGTGAATACTATCCCATCTGATGAAATTAATTTGCAAGATGAAAAACCTACTATCACTGTGGGGTCAAAAACTTTTGATAAACCTGATGATAATTCAGAATATCCCCCTCCATTTTATGTAACTCTTTCAATACATGATCAGCTACTACATAATTGTCTTCTAGATTCAGGAGCTTCACATAACCTCATGCCAAAAGCAGTCATGGAAGCTTTAGGTTTGAGTGTTACTAAACCATATGAAGACTTGTATGTGTTTGATTCTAGGGAAATGAAGTGTATTGGGGTTATTAAAGATCTGGTGGTGAATTTAACTCAAGTACCTATGAAGAGTGTATTGATGGATATAGTTGTAGCAGATATTTCTCTTAAATTTGGTATGCTATTGTCTAGATCTTGGGCAAAGAGAGTGGGAGGAACTCTGCAAATGGATCTTTCATATGATACAATTCCAGTATTTGGAGGATAATTCAGAAGACTTTACAGAGAAGTACATATGGCATATTTGGTAAGTGATAGTAAACACCCTAATAATCATCCAATCTATTCAATTGATGAGAATCTTGGTTCTTTTATGTTGCAATTAAGTGATGAAGTTGAAGGAGTTTTACAAGTACATAAGGATATTCCAGTTCAGATAAAGAAAGAAGAACCATATGGTTTATGGTAGATGTATTTTGATGGTGCATCAAGTAAGGAGGGAGCAGGAGCAGGAGTGTTATTGATTTCAACTAGAGGTGAGGTCATTTCCCTTATGTACAAATTGGAATTTAAAACAACCAATAATACTGCTGAGTATGAGGCTTTGATTCTTGGATTAAGAGCAGCAAAAGACTTGGGTATTAAAGAGCTTGCTATGTTTGGCGACTCTGAATTATTGATTCAGCAAGTAAAGGATGTTTACCAGGTAAAGTAGTATTTATTGAAAGTTTATAGAGATGAGGCTTGGGATTTAATTGAAAATTTCTTTATAGATTTCAATATAACTTTTGTTCCAAGAGAATATAATGAAACAGCTAATTCCTTAGCCTTAGCAGCAGCCTATTTTAAAGTTCCAAAAGTAACACATTTGAAATATCCAATTGATGTGAGATACAGACCCTCTGTTCCAGATGACATCAAACACTGGAAAGTTTTTCATGATGATCAGGAGATAAAATAATTTCTGGAGTTAGTAGGTGAATTTTAAGATGATTTAGTTGATCAAGAACAAGATTTTGAATTAATAGAAAATGAACCTTGTAGGAATGATTTGATAGCTAATCATAAGGTTGTTGAATTAAAAGGAAATTTCATTCCTAAGGGACTTGTTCCACTTGCGAGGTTGTTTTCAAAGGATGATACATTGTTGAATCCCACCTTACAGACCACTAAGGAGAATGTTATAGATTATAACATTGGTTCTGAAGATCAGCCTAAAATGATAAAAATGTCAAAATCATTGTCAGAGAAGGAAAACAAAAAATATATTGGTTTGTTGAAAGAATTTGTGGACATTTTTGCTTGGTCATATCATGATTTAAGAACTTATGACACTAGCATAATTCAGCATAAAATTCCTTTGAAACCAAATAATAAGCCTTTTAAACAGAAACTTAGAAGGCTTAACCCAACATTGCTTCCAGTAATTGAAAAAGAGGTAAAGAAATTACTAGATGC
This sequence comes from Pseudotsuga menziesii, assembly GCA_001517045.1. Classification (NCBI taxonomy): domain Eukaryota; kingdom Viridiplantae; phylum Streptophyta; class Pinopsida; order Pinales; family Pinaceae; genus Pseudotsuga; species Pseudotsuga menziesii. The sequence continues at coordinate 26,030 of LPNX010009785.1, read as the reverse complement.
AAAAATTATTGTACCTCTAAGATATTCATCATGGATTAC
>LPNX010009785.1:0-25735 GCA_001517045.1 Pseudotsuga menziesii | reverse complement strand
AGAATGAAAAATTTGTAGTAATATACCAAGATGATATTACAGTCTTCTCCAAGTCTGATGAAGATCATCTGAAACATTTAAGACAGATTTTTATTAAGTGCCAAAAATTTGGTTTATCATTAAGCCCAAAAAAGTCTAACTTTGCTATGACAGAAGGTAAGTTATTAGGGCATATTGTTTCTGCTGAAGGAATCAAAATAGATACAGAGAGAGTAAAGGCCATCTTAAAAATCAGTATTCCTAGAAATAATAAGGAGATTCAATCTTTCATTGGAAAAATCAATTTCTTAAGATGGTTTATTCCTAATTTCGCAAAAATGATCAAACATATCACTGAGATGCTCAAGAAGGATAAGGAAGTTAAATGGTCAAATCAGGCCACTAAACAATCATTTGAAGCCATAAAGAAGGCATTAATAGAAGCACCCGTATTGATAGCTCCAGATTATACAAAGAATTTTGCAATTTTTTCATTTGCATCTGAAGATACTATAGCTGCCATGTTATTGCAAAAGAATTCAGATGGTTTGGAACAACCAATTTCTTTTTTTTAGTAAAACATTAAGAGATTTAGAGCTTAAATATAATACAATGGAAAAACGAGCATATGCATTAGTTAAAGCTCTCAAATTTTTCAGAATATATGTTTTACATTCCAAGATTTTGGCATATGTTCCAAGTTCAGCAGCAAGGAGATTTTAGCACAGCCTGACAGTGAGGGATAAAGAGGTAGATGGACAGTAAAGGTTATGGAATATGATGTGGATATTAAACCAACAAAATTGGTAAAATGCCAGGGATTAACTAAGCTCCTAACAGAATCAAATTGTCAGGTATTAAATCTTCATTTGATGGCAGAACATTCAAAACAAGATATGGCAACAGAATACAGTAAGCAGAAAGTTTATAGCAGGTATGGTGAGTCTGATTGGTATAAAGACATTGCATATTTTCTTTTATACTTACAATGTCCTCTAGAATTGAATAGGAATGGATGCAGATCATTAAAAATTAAAGCAATGAAGTATGTTTTAATAGATCAAATCTTGTACTGGAAGGATCCTGGAGGAATATTGTTGAAGTGTTTGGAGAAATTAGAGGTTGATGCTGTTACTTCTGAATCGCACAGTGGAGTATGCGGTGGGCACAAGTATTGGAAAGCAACTGCTTTTAAAATCCTAAGAGAAGGATATTATTGGCCTACTCTTTTCTCAGATGTGTATCATCAGGTCAGATCATGTGTGGAGTGTCAAAAGTTTGCAGGTAAGCATAAACTTCAGTCATTACCTTTGAAACCTATAACAGTAAATTGTCCATTTCAGCAGCGGGGTTTAGATTTCATAGGGGAAATTCATCATCCTTCAAGTGGTAAGCACAAATGGATTTTAATTGCCACTGATTTTTTCACTAAGTGGGTGGAGGCAATCCCCACAAGGAGATAAACTGAACAAGTCATAATTAATTTCTTTAAGAAAAATATTCTTAGCAGGTTTGGATGCCCTAGGAAATTAATTAATGATAATGCTCCTTCTTTTAAATAAAAAAAGATGATGAAATTTTGTGACGAAAATAATATTAAACTGAAATAGTCCACACCATATTACCCAAAGGGTAATGTATTAGCAGAATCCAGTAATAAAAATATTGTGAACAGTATCAAGAAAATGTTATTTGAAAATAAAAGGAGTTTGGATACCAAATTAAAATTTGCTCTTTGGGCTGATAGAGTAACTATTAAAAAGTCAATTGGGACATCCCATTTCCAATTGGTATATGGAGTTGATGTTGGTTTCCTGTTCAATTAATTACTCTAGTAATTAAATTTCTATAGGAAATAAAGGAAGAACCTGATGATATAAGAAGAAGAATGTTTCAGATAATTCAATTGCAACAGGAGAGAGAAACTATTGAAAATACAGCTGATATGCATAGAAAAAGGATGAAGGAAAGCTTTGATAAGAAAGTTAAAAAATATGTTTTTGCAGTAGGTGACCTTGTTCTCAGGTGGGATGCATGAAAGGATGAAAAAGGTAAGCATGGAAATTTCGATAATTTATGGATAGGGCCTTTTACAGTGATCAAAATTCTAGGAAACAATACTTTTGTTTTGCAAAATTTGAATGGTGAAGAAATTGCAGGTCCAATCAATGGACGTTTTCTAAAGTATTTTCACACATATTGAGGGACATAGGATCATTGTACAAATTCATTGTATATATCATTTGCTTTGAATAAGACTGCAGCCCGATAAGACAGAAGTGACTTTAGCATATTTCTGAAGGCACAGGTCAACATGTTCTCAAAGCTTCACAGGGAAGGCTTTGTCCCCAGTCAGAGCCAGATGTTATCTCTATGGTTATTTTTTCATTTTTATCCTATGTTTTTATAGTTTTTTGTTTTGTTTATGTTGAGTTAATTTCTTTAATCTTACCTTATTTTATACCTTTGAGTGTCATAATTTTTATATTTTTTATTATGATTTCCTTTGAAGGCTGAAATAATTTATTATCTAAAGTCATGAACTTGTATTAAGAGCAAGAGGTTTTATGAAAGATCAATTATAAATTGGGTTATAGGAACTGGTAGCATTCTTTAAACTATTGCATCAATGGTTTTATTCATAAATATCATTTGTTTTGAAAAAACATGACAATGAAACGATGCTATATGGATGTATGCAAACACATGATAAGCATTATATATTTGACAGGCTTGGTACGATGGTTTAAAATCATCATTATTATTTCTTGAAGGTAGTCCTGTCTAAATAATGATTTTATACATCGTGTCACTCATTTGCTTTCACAAATGTTCTTCATAAGAAATCGAGGCATTTGGTGTAATGAGTAATGGTACCAATGTTGACAGTATTGATAGTTGTCAGTGATATTCCATATTTCCCTAAAACCTGTCATATTACTGTTTTCGAATTCCATTAGCTCTGTGAAGGTTATATTTTCAAGAGTTTGTAGAATGCTGAAAGTAACAATAGAAGAAGACTCAGAAATCGTGGTGAAAAGAAGACGGGGAGGCCTGATTTGCAGACTGGAACCTGATAATACATAATGGATATTGCAATTTCCAAGGTCAGCCCAGTTGATGAGAAATGCGGGTTGGTTTTCTTTTTGTGAAAAGTTGTAGGGTTATCATACACAGGTGACTATGGCCTTCATCAAAAGTTACAAAGATGGAGTGGTTCAGCTCAAGAGTTTGAAGAGCATGGTGAATGAAGAATCTATTGCAGAAGCAATAGGGGTTCCAGCACAAGGAGAAAGATGGTTTACGCAGCAGGATTTTCAAGGAAACTATGGTGAGTTATTAATTCCAGGGTTTGAGAAATTAGATTGGAAGAATGGTATTCATGTGAGCAAGATAAAACCCAATTGGCAAATTCCCTTGGAAATGGTTCAAAATTATATTACATGCGAAGGTCGCTATGATAGGGTCCTCAAATGTCATTTAAGGTTGTTGATGCATATCAATGGAAGCTTAAAACTCAACCTCCAATTTTATCTAGAAGAGCCTGCAAAAGATGGTTACATGGGTTCAAGCCCATCCATAACATACTGCTCGTTCTGTATACCATCAGGGTTTAATAAAATTGTTGCTGATTTCACAATTGCATAGAGAAGGACAAACTTGGGAAAGTTTGTTGTTAGAGTTAGGGTTTGAATAAAAGACCAAAGAAAAGGGAAAAAGGGTAACAGAAGACTTGAACCAGCAAACGAGAAATCATGAAGAACAAACTGAGTATGTTGCAGCAGAAGGAAAGGGTTTTCTAGAAGAACCAAACCAGAATAACTTGTTTCTTGAAGTATCAGTTACAGATGAAAACCCTGAAACATTGAGTATGATGTGAAAGAATATAACTTCAAATAACGAAGAATGAGTTCAGCTTTTGAAATAAGAAAGCATTGGTATGAAGCCTAGGAGTAGGCTAAGGAGTAAGTTGCAGGCAGAAATGGAATCAGTGCATGAAGACTGTGAAGAGATTGTAATGGTAAATGATTCTTTTAGTGAGGAAACTGTACACGCATCCAAGGGTCAATATTACTTAGATAATGAAAATTTCATTGATGTTCAAGGAGTTGCAAGGTCTATACCTGAAATATTTTGCACAAATAAACAGGTGTGTTCTGAAGATTGTTCATTCTCGAAGCTTCCACAAGAAGATGAGGTTCTTATGAAAGAAGAAGCTATTGAAATAGCTCCAGAATTGAACCAGATTAAGAAATGTTTGCAGACATATAAGGAGCAAACCAAGTTTTTACGGAGTATTAATGAGAAGTTAATGACTGCAAATAAAACTTTACGAGAGGATTTTGAGGAAAAAGAAGCATATTATGAGAAGTTACTTTCAATATAAAAAGACATCTTGAAAGAGAAGAGAACCATCCAGAAGCAGTTCGAACACATGAAGACTCAGAATAAGGAGGCACACAATCAAATGGAGAAAAAAGATGCTGAGTTAGCCAGATTGCAAAAAAGATCCCAGGTTTTAAGTGATCTAACTGTCTTGGCAGAGGCTTCTAAGAGTCTTTAGACTTAGAATGATGGTTGGTTTTTGAAAGCGATTAGGGCTTGATAGATGTCTATTTCTACTTCTATTTTGCATTACACTTGTATTAAGACTGGTTTAAGAAGATCGACTTTGCTATTTTTGAAAGAATTCGATCCATAGAAATAGGCTCTGATAACTATCTCAAAAACTTAGAAGTTTTGTGTATAAGAGGTGGTAGCTAGATATGAAAGGGGTGGCAATCGGAGATGGGAATCCAATTTTTGTATACTGTATGACATGAAATTATCTGCATCTTCAATACAGGTTCTCCTTTGATATGATTATGGTTACGAGTTGATTTTGTATTTTTATGAATTGTGTTTTTTATGATTTATCCTGTGTGTGGTCAAATACCATCCACTACATGATTCTTGTAATAAAATACAGTTATCTTTCAAACCTTTAGTGACCGAGTCAGATTCATTCCATAAATTCGTGCTCGTATTTTCCTTGTTATTGAATTTTGTATTATATTTTATGTCATACAGATCTTTAATGGTTATATGATTTTCCTGTATCTTTGATTACATACCAATTTAGTCTTGATTTTGATTTTATTGAATTATCTTTAAAAATATTTCTCTGAGCTTGAACCCCAGTAGTCTAGGTTCAACTTTAGGGATACCACCACCTTTTTTCTCCTACAGGTTGCGGATAAGATTGAAGTCTTCGCCTAAAATCCAATGTTTCTGCTCTACCAATATGCTCATTTCCTGAAGGGATCTGATGGAGGCTTGTTTGGATTCTAACTCAAAGGGCCCATAGACATTGGTGAGAATGCCTTTGGAACTGGTTCCTAAAATGTGAAATTAAGTCGATATTGAAACCCTCATGGCCATCAAATTTGTGAGACTCATAACTAAAGGATTCCATAAAATACCTATACCTCCAATAGCCCCTAAGGCATCCACTACTGAAGCTTCCCCATTTTTACATATATTTTTAGCCTGGATTTGAAATTAGCCTCCGTGCATTTCGTTTCTTGTAAAAAAAACACAGAGGGTTTTTCTTCAATTATTTTCTTTCTTAACAATATTTTCTTGCCAGGTGCACAACAGCCTTTGATGTTCCAAGATATTAGCTTCATTGGGGGGTTTTGCAAGATATGGATAAGACTGCCAATGTGGTCGTAAACTGCCTAGAAACCACTAATTTTTCCCCAATGTCTTTGAAGCGCTGCTGGTTACTTCTTCTTCCTCTCTTTTCATTTCCAACCTTTTTGATGTTTTCATGAATTTTGGAACCCAATCTATCGGAACCGACTCCCAGATTTTTGGATTTCTTGGTTTTTATAATTGCCTCTTTGAGCATTACTACTTGCTACGAGTGTACAATCCCTTTGTCTAGATCTCAGGCAGCCTTCTCTAGCTCGTCTAAATCCGTATCTCCTAGATCCATTTCCTCTACATCCTCCTACTCTAGATCCATGTCTGTTTGCTTCTCCTACGTGGAGGGTTAGGGTTCAGATTCGTCCTCATTTTCCTTTTGCCCTCCATTTGTGGTGTTTGGATCCTCGGTACCTAGATTCTCTTGCATGTTATCTTGTTGTAAAACATCAAACAAGGTCGAAGAGATAGGATTTTTATTTACTTTCGGTCGTTGATGGCATTTGGATTCTCTTTTTTTCCCAGTGACCTTGGTGTAACCCTCTGCATCCTTCAGACCTTTGCATTTTTGCAGATATGAGGGATTGTTATTAGGGAAGTCTCTAAATAAATTCCCATGCTCGTGACATCTTCTGCAACAGAAAGGAATGTGATCATAATCTAGGGATTGAAACCAATCTTCATCATCCCAACATAGATCTATACCTTCTGCACACCTTCTGGTAGCTCCTTTGTGATCTTCATGTAGACGCATATGCAGGCGTACGAGGTATATCTCATCCTTTTCATCTGATATGCTATCTTGACGAACTCTCCGATGGTATTCCCCAAGGCTTCCAGAATATTCTCATGCCAATATTCCTATGGGAGCGAGTATAGTCTGATCTAGACTAGGACGAAGGATAAGTCCTCAATACCTAGGTTGAATTTTTCTTTCCACGGTCTTAGGAATAGCCCAGCCGAGTTAAAGAAGTAAGGGCCTCCCTCAAAGATCCTATTTATGTCTTCTGTATTTAAAAAAACCACTGTGAAGAAGCCTTTAGCCCCTAGAAGCAAATCAAAATCCCCCAGTGGCTTCCAAGTAACATTGATCCACCAAAGTAAAGCTTTCTCCGAGGGCCAGATTCTAACGAATTTACCTATTTAAACATGCTCTTTCATATGCTGGATGTGCAATCTGAAGCCTTCCGCCTGAATCCTCAATGTTGGTATCTCTTTTGTTTTTTCTATGCATCTTCCTGAGGAGAGCATTGCCGTTTTTTTTTTCCTGACTTTCTTCCTTCGTTGCCCATGTTACCAATATTTGTTGTGCTTTGGTTTTCTGTACCCATTCCTCTACTTGTCATTGGATCCTGAACGGAGGGGCTGAGGACCCTCCCTGTGGGATCCCCCATGGTCGTCTCGTGTCCTCAATGGGAGTGAAGCTTCACACCCTGCTGCAAGAGGGTCAGAGCGTGGCTCAGATCCTGAGGCTCTTGTCAGAAACCCTAGACTACCTCCTTGGTCATCCGTCGGCTCTCCATCTGCTCTAGGTCCTAGTTCACTTCGTTCATGGTGTCCCCCTTACTCCTGACTTAGTATAGTTTATTCAACATGATTGATTAAGCAAAAGTTGATTGAGAAAAGTTCAATCTTTATTTATTTATTAAAAAAATCAATTCAAATAAATATTAAAATATATATATTTATTAAAAAAATAAAAATAAAGAAATAACATCAATTTAAATAAACACAAATAAATGCATGAGTTTGATTTATTTATTAATGTTAAAATATTATAATATATTTGAGTTTCATATAAATTAAATAATAATTATTAATCTGCAGAAAAAACAAGTGGCATGAAATAGAAAGTTCTAAAACATCAACTACATGGAGAACTTTTGTTAAATTTTGAATGTGGAGAAGGAAAAAAGCATAAATGCTTATTGTGTATAATTGTGATATGGTTTGTTTTATTGTTTATAATTGTGTTAAATTTTGAAAATGGAGAAAGGAAAAAGTATAAATACTTATTGTGGATATTTGTGTTATGGTGGTGTAATTGAGTCACTGAAGGTTATTATAGTTGGGTTTTTTAATGTTTTTGGGTTATGAAAGTATTTTGTAATTGAGATTTTGTTTAATAGAATTTCTTATTGATAAGATAAAATCATTTTTCAACATAAGTTTTATAAAGTAATCATTACACATATTTATTAAAAAAATTTGTTTTATTAAATATTTTTAAATAATTATATATATTTATTAAGAAACATTGTTTTACTAATTTTTTTATATGTGAGATTGTGAGTATATTCATTAGATTATAAACAAGTAAATTTTGATATATCAAATTGTAATATGAAACTAAAGGGGAGATTGACCGTTCTTAATAGCAAAATCAAAATAATCAATGAAAACCTATGATGCATGAGCATATGGATTTCTAGCTATCTTGCACATAGAAAATAAAACAAAAAATAAATAAATATGGACTTCCCATGGTTATACACAGGAGAAGAAGACAAGACAAAGGTGGCCATCGATTTCATGAGCACAAATTCCTAGGCATGTGTTTCCTTGAATGAGTGAGACAACAAATTAAATATGGATGTGTGGTTGTTAAGTGTTCTTTCACCCTCTGAGCTTGCTCAATTAATAACAGGAAAAAGATTGTGTTGTTGGAGGCAGAGCCTAATTGGGGAACTATTGAAGCACCAATCTGGTGGGTGTTGATAGCTATGGAAGAGATTGGACGTTTTTTTGGCACTAAACAACACTACATACACTTGTTGAATGCATAGATCGAGGGAAGCATCGTTCATCTATTGCTTTGTAAGAGTAGTTGGTTGTGTAAATGTGCATTTTTCAGATTGTAAACAAAAGTTCAATGTCTATGTATTATTGCAATCAAATTCCACTTGTCTTGTTGAGTACAACCTTTGTCATGCCTTTCTTTTTTCTAAGTTTTAATATTTTGTTGATGATAGGAAGCATTGTTCATCTGTTCCTTTGTAAGAGCAGTTGGTTGTGTAAATGTGTATTTTTCAGATTGCAAACAAAAGTTCAGTTTCTATGTATCATTGCAATCAAATTCCAATTGTGTTGTTCAATACAACTTTAGTGGTGCCTTCCTATTTGTCTCATATTTAATATTTTGTTGGTATGTGGTGAATTGATATCATTCCCATATTTTATTATCCTTCTAATTGTGGGGGATGCATTTGTGGGAAATACCGTGCTTCTAATTTTAGTGGCTGCAATGTATGTATTTTTTACACAAAAAGGGTCCAGTGGCTCTGTTTACATTAGTTGGTATCATATCTAGATTAAAATCGTGCGTGGAGACAAGTCTAGTGGGAAAAAATTGGGTATGGTTGTTTGAAATCTTGTGCGCAAAGAACTCTAATGGAAGCAAACAATTGGTAGAGCTGTGAACAGATTGCATACGAGATTGTAGTATCTAACATAGGTGTTTATGTTGAACGTGGTAGGTGTAGACCCCATGGAGGAGGTGGTGATGATTATAACCTAATAATTATGTGGTAGGAACAAATCTAAGTTTAGAAATATAGAGGATTCACATAAATCTTATTTTCCAAATCCAGATTTAAAGCACACAGGCATATAGAAACGAGGTTAGTTGAATTGAAGCACACATGCATTTAGAAATAGAGTAATTTTATTCTTGGATAGAAATCAACTAAATATTAAGAAAAGTTAGTATTTTCATATTCATAGGGAGGAATCTTAACTCAAACAAAGATTATTGTTTAATGTCCTTTTATTTAACAACTATTTTATTAGGCTTTATTTGATTTAGTTTTTTTCTCAAGATTGGTTCTCAAAAGTCTATTTTTTTAGTAGTTTGGATTTTTAGTGTTTATTTTCAACTGATGTAATATTGACATGGATAAACCATGTATCTAGATTATCTTCTTAGAGAACTAGGAAAGAACCTTGGTTAGGTACCTTAATGACTCAACATATGAAGATATTTATATAGGGATATTTGATGTTCAACCTTGTATAAATATTTTTATGTAGCAAATATTCCTTTACCTTAGTGCATGATTAAAACATTGGACATTAAAATTTGATGATGTTTCCATGACTTGAGAGTCCCACACTGAGTAGACAAGGAAGAGATCGAGTGTATGTGATGATCACAATGTATTATTTCCCAAACAATTAATGAGATCCATGATTTGGGAGCTAGGGGAGGTGGCATTGGGGAACTTGAGAGCTACACATGTATGAGGCTTATAATGCAAGGTAATGGAACCATATTTGGTCCAAGAAATGTTTGACAAAGAAAAATATCTAGATAATATTTCAGGTGATGTTTTTAATTGTATTGTAAGCCTTAAGAGAGGGTGTTTGATTATATGACCTTAAGAGAGGGTGTTTGAGTATATGACTTATTTTATATAATAAAGTCATGATTTTTAAGTGAATTAGGTAACTTAAATGTTAATTATTGTTTAGGTTGTAACTAGGTTTGAGGTTTTAGGTGACATGATCTCTTTAAAATAGACCCATTTCTATTGTATTTGATGACTTGAAGATAATAAAGAATGTCATTCTTGAATCCATTTTTGTTAGGGTTTCACCCTTACAAGTTCGGTTTTGTGCATGCTTCATTTTTATATGTATTAATCATATTAACCTAGGTTTTTTGGCACTGTGTGCCTATTTAATATATTGTTGTTTTTTGTAACACATTGGTATACTTACACCAAGACATGCAAATTCCTCTCAATTTCTCCCAAAATTCCATTGCAAGGTAATGGTGCAACATTTTAGGATATATCATTTCAAATATGCAAAGTAGGTCTTCCCTTAATGCTTTAATGTCAACTTTATTGCTATATGTCCTAACACCATAACAACATATCAACATACCAACATAACAACAACAATAATAAAGAAAAAATAGTAACAGATCATCTCTTTAAGTAGTTATTCATATATAGTTTCATATCTTATGGCTTCTCCAAAACCCACTGTTCTCTAAAGTATTCATCAATTGATGTGTACCAAACCTTTACTCCTTTCCTATGCCCATATAGTTATTTTATGTAATTTACATACAAATTTATCCTTTTTCAAGATACACAAATCCCAATAGATGTTTCATGTATATTTCCTCATCAATCCACCTATTAACAAAACATTTTTCACATACATCTAATGAATTATCCATCCAAACTACACCACAATAACTAACAATATTTATATTATCATCATCCTTGTCATTTACAAGAAGGTATCCTCATTACAACGACACATTCCTTATGTGCATAGTCTTTGGAAAGTAATTTCACTTTATGTTTATTGGACTTATAATTAAAGACCCATCATAATCTAATTTTATTCTTATCTATAGGTAACTCCACCAAACTCCATGCCTAATTCCTTTGTGTTCAATTTGCATAACTTTACACTTCCCATTGCTCTTGACTACTTCAAATACTTGAGGCTCATTTGTGCTCAATACGATTTCCATAACCCTTAATTTTACTATAGGTGATTTCTCCAAACATGTCCTTCTTATGCGTTGCACTTTCTCCTTCTATGCACTTTCTCACTACTACCTTCTATTCTACATATTTTCAATGCTTTCAAGTTATACACCTTAATCCTAGAGTGTCTTGATCAACTATTTATATGTATTTTTTGCATTGTTTTATATTATTCATTATCATATTCAGATTCATCTATTTCCCATGAATCATCAACACAATGCAAATAAGCAGGTTTGTGCATGCTATCAAAATCTCCAAATTATTTTATAGTTGTGCTTCCTTCATCAAATATCATGTTGTTCTTTTAACCTAGTTTCTTGTATTCAAAGTCCCATAGTCTATATGCCTTCATCTATTCATTATATCCAACTAACATGCATTTGTGAACTCTAACAATGAATTTGGAGTTACCTTGTTCCTTGGGTATGTGCATATATGCAGTGGTTCTCAATATGCACAAGTATTTTATTTTTGGTTGGTACTTACTTTGTGTTTTTTCAAGTGTAATGTTATATTCTAATTTGGGTTGAATTTGAATAGTCTAGTAAACTACAAAATTTTAGGATTCTATCCAAACCTTCCAATGTACATCCCCCATGCTTCAGCTTATAATGCATCATGTCTTGAATGACATGATTTTTATGATATGTAGCTTCACTTTGTTTATGTGTATAAGAAATATAGAACTTCCTCTGCATACCTTTCCCTTTGAAATTTGTTTCAAAATCCTTGGACTTGTATTATCCACCACTGTTAGATGTAAGATTCTTAAGGAATTTCTTGCTATGTTTCTTAGATAAAGAGCTCCATAATTGGTTTAAATGTTTTAAATTTATGTGCTATAAAGTAGATCCATACTATGTTCTAATCACCAATTGAAGGTTGTAAAATAAAACTCGCCATCAATAGAAGACCAACATGCAGGTCTACACCTTTTTAGTATGTTAAAACTCCAAAAAATTGACTTAGTTCACCATGCTTTGTCTTCGAAAATTCGTCTGACTTTGATTGCTTAAGATACGCACTTCACATAGTATGGTAAAGGATTTTTGGCTTTTGACAACCAAAGAAACATCTTAAACTTATTCAATAAGATTAAACTCTATAAATTTAGATGACCATAACCCAAAATCTATAGCTTTATTTAGTCATCTTCTATTGTCATCATGCATTATTCTATGATCTTTGCATCAATTCCAAACATACTATCCTCCTCATAACATTGTACTATGACTTCATAATTCTTTAATTTGTTCTTAATGTAGAAGTTTACATAGTCAAGTTCAACTTATTCATATGATTCAAAGATAGTAGACTCTTCTATATTCTGTAAGAATAAATAACATAGTTGGCATCTCCAATACTCAATAGACTAGGTACATTTCTTTCACCTTCAATTTCCATTATTCTGTCATTTCCAAATTTTATCTATCCAAGCATTATACATTCATAATTGTCATACCAATCTCTTATGCATGTTATATGTCAAATCAATTTTGAATCAATATACCAAGCATCTTTGACAATGTTTGCAACCACTAATTTGGTCAACAATGCACTCCTATCCTCATTCTCCTCATAATAATTTTACTCATCATAGTTGTGTAAGTGCTTCATTCAGTGTGACTCATTCACACTTGTGCTTGAAACAATCACAAATGGCATCCTTAACATTTTTCTATAGTGTTGCATGCTTTGGTTAGAGCATCCAACTTGTATAGATTTATTCTCTCGTCCTTTCTTTTTGGTTGATTTAGTAGTGACTTCTTGATCATTACTTGTTGATTCAATATAATTCTATGTTATTATTTTGTAACATGCCTCCAACATGCCATCCCAACTATCTTACCAATGACATTTAAACTAGTAACAAAAGGGTAAATATTATAACCCAAGGGGGGCATGTATGGGGTTAAATGTATATGATATGACCCCAATGGGATCATACATGGGGTTAAATGCATATGTAGTGAAGTAAATGTATATATAATAGGGTTGACCTAATGAAGGGCCAACTTGAAATGAGTGAATATGTATATATAGAGGTCTCCTAGTCATTGTAGAGGGGAACATGTGATTTTTAAATATGAATGTATTGGGGTATTTGGAGGAGATTCTACTATTATTTAAGGAGTTATAGTGTAACTCATCTCTCTTATCTATCTTGGATTTGTTCTCCACATTCAAATTTGATGTACATTGAGTGTATTGTGGTATATTATGATATCTTAAGTATTTGTTACATACCATGGGGCATATATGGGTTTCGATATATATGATATGATCCTATGTATGACATATATGGGTTTAGATGTATATGTAATTAAGTAAATTCATATATCATATATTTTTCCTAATGAAGGGCACAAATCTGTGATGAGTGAGTAGGTATATAGAGAGGTCGTATAGTCATTGTTGGGGGGAAAATGTGATTTGGATATCTAAATGTATTGGGATATACATACCCGCATAGATCCATATTAAAATTGGATCTATTAAGCACTGAGAGTGATCCAATTTCTTGAAGTGTAATTTTTTTATGCTAATTTATTTTATGAGCCAACATGATGTTTGTATTTTTTAAGTGGACATCTAACTTACACTTGTTATTTTGTTAAACTTACTTTTTTGCAACATGTAATTTTTATTATTATTTTTTTTGGTAATGTTACGCTATGTTGCGTGACAACATTTCCCCCATACTGGGTTGTAGAACACATCTCTAGTCTCATTGCAATCATATACATTTAACCCCATATCTTCCCCCCTTGGATCATAACACTGAAATATTTTGCAATCCATTGATCGTAAGTGCCACAAGGTCTTTCATGTTGACATCCTATATGTGAGTAATATAATCTTTAAAACTTCCACTTTCACAAACACTCATCTTTGGTGATCCGTCGGACCTCAACTTGTGTGCATTAAAAGTTTGTGTTAAAAGAATGCGTTCAACAGGTGAATTAATGGAACAACATTAACAGAAATTAAATGCTGAAAACTGATGGAAAACAAAACTGATAAACAGATATAAAAGAAACATAGAATCAGAGAGTCACAAAATAGAAGTTGATAACGAAGTTCACCCCCTTCACTGTGCTACGTCTCCGGGTCCCTATCCAATGGGTACCGATCCAATTAATCTCTTAAAAATGGTACAAAATGGTTCTGGAAACAACTTCAGCAACTGTAAACAGAATGCTGTACAAAGTCTTTAATACCTTTCTCTGGAAATTACAATCAGCCTTCGTAAGGCAAAGAAAGCCAAAGTATGACAGAGAATGTCGACTTCCACAGTAACAGCATCAGAACACTTTACAACAAACTCTCCGAGCTTCGCATAATAGAGAAACGATGTACTACGCTCTGAAAGAACTGAGTCTCTCCCCCCCTCCAACGGTGTCCAGCATCCTCTATTTAAGCACTTAACGAGAGGAGCCATAACGGACCACATCCATTCTCTTATTTATCAACGTTACAATCATATGCTAAAACTGAACCATGCAATTCGGCCAAATCACTGCCCAAGCATTATGGTACCACGACGTTCCATATTCCTGAAATGTTGCAACCAACTCCACGCACATATGTTGACTCACAACACGTTGCAATGACCGTTACGCACATATGTTGCACCATACCATAGCGTCACACGTAACGTAACCGTTTGATGTCACCACTAACTTCGCGATGTCGCAACAAGTGCGATAAGTATGTCACAGCTAAGTCTGTCACAACAAGTGATAAGTTCTTTCGTAGCTAAGTCTGTCACAGCAAGTGATAAGTCTGTCGCAGCAAAGTTTGTCACAGCAAGTGATAAGTCTGTCACAACTAAGTCTGTCACAACAGTGTGATATGTCTGTCGCAGCAGGTGCGACGTATGTCGCAGCAAGTGTGATATGTCACCACTATGTTTATCATATGTGTGGAACATACATGTGTTATGTTATTTGAACCATAGATTAATAACTATTGTACCGTATTGGATCAATGTAAATTAAAGATGAATAATCCTCCGGATCATTCCTCCCCATTGGAGATATTTTGGACCACCAAAAGCCTGAATTATTCTGCAAGTAAGTGAGGGTACAGCTCCCTCACTTTTCCAATCTCCATCCATCTTGCTTTGCTAGGATGCATGCCTTTAAGCTCCACTCGAAGGTACTCAGCATTCCCCCTTCGTGAAGTCCTTACATTTCTGTCAAGAATAACATCATCCTGCAACTCATTCATATATTCAGGTGCCATATCATCAACTGAAGGAATCGGCATGATAATTTCCTCATCCATGATCATAGGAGGCTCATACAATTTAAGATTCTCAACATTGACAACTGAATAAATTTGCATGTATGGAGGTAAATTCAAGCGAAAAGCATTAGTACCGATCTTTTCCAAGATCTCAAAAGGACCATACCGGATAGGTTTAAGCTTTTTACCTTCACCTTTCATCCTTTCTTTGGTGATATGCAACCAAACTCTATCAACAACCTGAAATTGATGATCAACTCGATGCTTGTCATGCCTGGCTTTGTACTTTGCCTGGCTCTTCTCCAACTGTTCTTGAACTGCTTGCTGCACCGCTTGGATTCTTTGAATGAACTTTAAAGCTTTATCTACATCATGATGTCCATCCACTGCATCTTTTCCAAAAGATAAGTCCATCGGTGTTTTTGGCAGATAACCAAAACAAGTTTCAAAAGGAGATCTTTTCGTGGAAGAATGAACTGCATGATTGTAGGCATGCTGTATATACTGCAACTGCTCATCCCAGAGTTTAGGATGCTTACTACAATATCCTATGAGTAGCTGAACCACTGTCCTGTTTACTACCTCTGTTTGCCCATCGGTCTGTGGATGAAAAGCTGTACTTTTCTTCAGTTTAGTGTCCATAAGCTCCCATAAAGTCGACCAGAATTCTCCCAAGAACTGGGAATCCTGATCAGATACAATAGACATGGGTAGCCCAAAATGTACCCAAACATTCTGAAAGAATAGATGAGCTGTTTGTTCAGCAGTGATCTATTTGTTACATGGCATTAAGATACACATTTTGTTGAATCTATCCACAACAACATATAGATAATCATGCCCTTTTCTAGACATAGGTAGTCCTCCTACAAAGTCCATAGAAATGCTTTCCCAAGGACGAGAAGAAACTGGAAGAGGTGTGTACAAACCCAATTTCCTATTGCTAGGATTACTCATTGCACACATAACACAACCTCTTATGTATTTAGCTACAATTTCTTGCATCTGAGGCCAATAACAATGATTCTACAATACAGACAATGTTTTACTTACTCCAAAATGTCCTGCAATCAATGAAATATGTGCCTCTCGGATCACATGCACTCTTTCTTTCTCTGGAATACATAGTTTACCGAGATGATACAAGAGCTGATCATGCACAAAATAGTTCTCTTCCTATTTACTATGGGTTAATGATGCATATACTTTCTTAAAATCTTTATCTTCTGCATACTGTTCAATGTAACTTTCATGTGTTAATGAACTGTTCTAAAGAATGATTGAAGCATTCATAGGTGGCCTTGATAACATGTCTGCTACCTTGTTATGAATTCCCTTTTTGTACTTAATTATGAGATGAAACTATTGTAAGAATCCCATCCATATTAAATGCCTACTTTGTTGTACTTTAGTTTGAGATTGTAAATATTGAAGTGGCTGATGATCAGTATGTATGACTGTTTCTTTTCCCATGATATAATGTTTCCACTTCTTCACACTCTGTACTAAAGCATACAACTCTTTGTCATAGGTCAGATAGTTACTTACCGCAGTAGAGAATGTTTTTGAATGGTAACAGACTGGATTCCTCCCTTGCATCAGAACTGCTCCCATGGCAAACCTGCTGGCATCGGTTTCGATATCAAACGGCTGCTACAAATCTGGCAATGTCAGGATTGGTGCGCTGCTAATCTTTTCCTTTAAAGTGTCGAAGGATCTCTGATGCTTGCCTCCCCACTGTAAAATTTCTTTAACACTTGTCAACGCATGTAATGGAGTAGCAATGGAAGAAAATCCAGAAATGAATTTCCTCCAATACTGAACCGCACCCAAAAAACTTCTGATTTCAGTAACGGTGTTAGGCCGTGGCCAGTTTACAATGACAACAACCTTGGCTGGGTCCACTCGCAGGTGGCCTCCACCAATAATATGGCCTAGATATACTAAAGAAGTTTTAGCAAACTCACATTTAGACATTTTTACATAAAGCTTTTCCTTCCTCAGTACATTTAAAACTTTCTTCACATGTACAATGTGCTCTTCCCAAGTTTTGCTAAACACAAGGATATCATCCAGATATACAATTACAAAATCATCAATAAATGGTCGAAAGACATCATTCATGACCCGCATGAAAGTAGCAGGAGCGTTACATAGCCCGAAAGGCATTACAAGCCATTCATACAAACCCTGTTTTGTTTTAAACGCTATTTTCCAGGCATCATTTTCAGCAACACGGATTTGATGATACCCACTACGCAGATCCAATTTTGTAAAATAAATGGCATGTTTCAACTGATCAAGCAAATCATCAATGCGAGGAAGAGGATACCTATTTTTAATGGTGATTTTGTTAAGGGCCCTGTAGTCGATACACATCCTCCACAACCCATCCTTCTTTGGAACCAAGACTATAGGAGAGCCACAAGGAGAAGTGCTTGGCCGGATGACCCCCTTCTCAATCAGTTCCTAAACCTGCTTCTTGATCTTCTCATTCTGCATTACAGACATCCGATACATGGCTATGTTCGGGAGTGGCACATCCTGCTGCAAATGTATCTCATGCTGAATCTCCCTCTTTGGTGGTAACCCTTTCGGATCTTGAAACAAATCATCATAATCATAAATGATTTCAATTAGTTCAGATTTATGCTCAGGGTCACACCCTTCAAAATATTTAGAGATCTCATCATTTTTCTCCTTAACCATCATTAACACAAAATTCTTACTAGAATTTACCAACCTCTTCATTTGTCATGTAGAGACTATGGCTAGATTGGTCTTTATCTTATGTGCTCGTACAATATATTCTACACCATCTTTAAAAAGATGATACTTATTCTTCTCTCTATAAAAGACTGCTTTCCGGTCATACAAATATGGACTCCCAAGTACAATTCCACAAATGTCAAGTGGTACTACATCTAGTTCTACCTCATCTATGAACTTTTCAGTAATGGCAAACTTCAATACACATTTCTTTGTAACTTGCAATTGTGTATCATTAGTAACCCAACCTAGAGGATAGGGATTTTCATGAGGCATAGTAACTAAATGCAATTTCTTAACCACTTCTTTTGATATCAGATTTACTTGTGAACCACTATCAAACAATGTATCAATCTTTGTGTGATTTGCAATGACACGAACATGAAACAGTGCACTTCTATCTTTATCATTTAGCTTAGAAGTAGATGGCAGATTTGTACTTGCACTAGAACTTGATTTTGCATCAATGGGAAGTGAGATACTTTTATTCTTACCCTGGATTCCGGCAGCTATAACCTTTGTTTCATCATCTAAGTCGGATCCTAAGTCTTGAATAACTGTTGCAGTAGCTTTTGCTTTGCATTTTATCTTTGTTTCCTCCGAAATTCTTTGGCCTTAACTCTGGATGAAGTTTCCAACACTTAGAGACATCATGTCCCTTTTGATAATGTGAACATGTAGGATTTTCACCCCCTTTCTTAACAGTAGCCATCTTCTTTTTCCCCTTATCTTGACCTTTCGATTTGCTTTCAAATTTAAATGATTTCTTCACAAAAGTATCATTAGCATGCTTACCCCTGGATTCTAAATGGGTAGCTTGAACACATACACCATCCAAATTACTGGGGTTAAACATCAACAAAGTATGTCTCAAATAAGAATGCATGCCACCAATGTACTTAAGAAGAGTTTCCTGTGTATCTAATGCAACATTCAATGCAATAGCCCTCTTTCTGAATTCATGAGTATAATCTTGAATGCTTTGTCCTTTAGCTTGTCTAAACATTTTCCAACCCATGGTTAATTGTTGAATATGGCCTAAAGGATAAAATTGCTTCCTTAATACTTCAATGAATTCATTCCAAACTGAAATAATTTTACCATTCTTTCGAAGATCTTGCTGAATCTTGCTCTCCCACCAAGTAAGAGCCATTCCATTCATTCTCAAAGTGGCCAATTGAATCCTGGAAGGGTCATCATTAGTGCCCTGCACCCTACAATATACTTCAAGCTGCTTGATCCAATTGTCTAACTTTTCAGCATCTAAATCTCCATTATAAATCGGTAACTCAAACTTAACATCCAATTTGAAATAAGACATATTAGAATTTGCATTAGCATTATGTGAATGAGAAGCATGAGAAGAAGAGAAAGTTTGAGTAGTATCAAGAGGATCACCATCACCTCCTACTCCTTTACCCTTTTCTTCCTTCTTCACTTCTGCATCTTTGGATGAAGATCCTTCTTCTTTCTTCTTCCTTTCTGCTCGTTCATCGAGTAGAATTTCCATCATGGATTTCATGCTCATAAAAGCCTCCAGAAACTCAGTTTCTGAAATAACAGGTTTTTCTTGTTCTGTATGTCCTTCTTCTTCCCCTCGTGGAGAAGTCATGGTTCTTGAGAATGTTCTCCTTGAGCCAATCTCAGGATCTTCTTCAACTAATTCTCCTTCACCACGCTTTAACCTGGATCTGGTAAGCATTCACAAACTTGCACAAGCAGTCAACCAGCTCTGATACCATAACATGATCTGTCGGACCTCAACTTGTGTGCATTAAAATTTTGTGTTAAAAAGAATGCGTTCAGCAAGTTAATTAATGGAACTGCATTAATAGAAATTAAATACTGAAAACAGATGGAAAAAAAACTGATAAACAGATATAAAGAAGCATAGAATCAGAGCGTCACAAACAGAAGTTGATAACGGAGTTCACCCCCTCCACTGGGCTACGTCTCCGGGTCCCTCTCCAATGGGTACTGATCCAATTAATCTTTTTTAAAATGGTACAAAATGGTTTTGGAGACAACTTCAACAACTGTAAACAGAATGCTATACAAAGTCTTTAAGACCTTTCTCTAGAAATTACAATCATCCTTCGTAAGGAAAAGAAAGCCAAAGTATGACAGAGAATGTCGACTTCCACAGTAACAACATCAGAACACTTTACAACAAACTCTCTGAGCTTCGCATAACAGAGAAATGATGTACTACGCTTTGAACGAACTGAGTCTCTCCCCCCCTCCAACGGTGGCCGACATCCTCTATTTAAGAACTTAGCGAGAGGAGCCATAACGGACCACAGCTGTTCTCTTCTTTATCAATGTTACAATCATATGCTAAAACGGAACCATGCAATTCGGCCAAATCGCTGCCCAAGCGTTATGGTACTGTTGGGGCCTGGAAATTCGCAGGCGACAACAGTAAGGGATTCTCCCCAAACAATGTTCCCAACTATCCTGTTGATTGTTTGGTATAGGGAATCCGTCCGGTTTGCGGTCCGGCCACCGTAGGTCAAGTAACAAAACAAAGGTTTTACCGGTTGCGGCCCGGTCCACCGAGTTTTTGTATTTTTGACTAAATGTATGCAAATGGAAATGCCTAACTAACAATGCAGGATGATGAGGATGCGGGGAGCGTCACAATGTGATGCGCAGGTTCTTACCTCTCGTCTTAGGCTCACAAGCATCTGCATCACATATGCAAGAATGAAAAAACTAACTAACTACCTACCTATCCACCTATCCCCGGGGAGCTAGAAAATGATTTATTTATGAGTAATGTGGATTGTTCATGCCTTATAAACAGAAATTACAGGTAGCTGATATTCTTATCTACAACACATGAAAGATTAAAGATATTTCAACAATCAGATAGACAATTGTTTATTAAGCAGCATACATTACTCATAGTTGAAATCTTCATGAAATAAACCGGAAATCATTCATACAAGAACATAGGTTCAATGAGTTAGAACGGTCTCACAGTTAATGGACATAAAGCTGAAAACAAAATAGTTCCTCTTCAACAAATCCATAGCACAACATTTGAATATTCCACTAAGCTTTCTCCAATAGGCAAACTGTAATTTTCTATTGCAAAAGGAAATAGTTCTTCTTACAATATGTCCTCACCAGTCTCACTGGGAAAAAGTCCTCCTTTCTTCTAAGTTTCTTTCATTTATACAAAAAGGGTCAGACTATTGGGCTGCCCAAAGTGGCCTTTTGGCTTCCCAACCTCTCGTCTCCCAACGCTCTATTTTTCTTAAATGCCTTACAAAAATAGTTACAAATTATAATAACGACCAAACCTTCATGAGGAGGGGCCCACTTGACTATCAAGAAACTTTCTCCACGCTGCAGCCTCATTAGCGACACCTTCAAAAGTACAAGGTTCTAAAAACTGAATATTTATCTCAAATTTCTTAGCTTGTTTCTTGATAGCCTCGAACCTAGACGCGCTCAATCGGAGCTGATCTTCTAGAAGGAGTACACTGATCGTTGGGTGATCTACTTGGCTTCTCAGGATCAGATCATCCATGACTTTGATATTCTGCACCTTAGCTTCTTCCTCCTGGATTATCTTCTGCATTAGCTCCACAAAGGTATCGTGATCTGGGAAAGCTTCAAGCCTCTCCTCTGCTTTTATCTGGCATCGGTTGTATGTATTGAGAAGTCTTTTGAAGAATTTGGTGCATAATCCCTTTGTCTTCTTTACTGCCTTCTTGAAGTCTTCAGCAGTATTTATAGCAAACTCCACTAGGTTATAGTCCCATTTGAGGGCCTGCTGGTCTTTTGCCGGTAGCTCCGCTGGGGTTTCCTCGTTGTTCTCCAACCTTGCCATTCATACAGTCAGGACCTCTAGGACGTCCTGGGACCTGTCCACAAAGTAGGATGCAGTTTCCAGAATCTCCTCCAAACGGCCGTCGATTTGCAGCACCTTACACCTTTCTTCTTCAATAGCAGTCTGCAGCTACAACATCTTGGTTTTCTGGGTCAATACATGCTGCTTGAGAGGCTGAAGATTGACCTGCTGTTCTCTTGCTACTTCCAAAGCAGTGTTCAAAGCAGAAATGTACTCCTGGTGTTCCTTTCTCAGTTCTAGGGTGTGCATATCATTGGCCTGCAAGAGGATCTTCAGCTGTTCTTCTAGGTCCTCCACCTTTGCCAGTAACTGTTCCTTCTCCTTCTTCAACTCTTGATCTTCTGCTTGCACTTGCTGAAGGCGTTCTTGTGTAGTCTCCTGATCCTATCTCTCTTCATGTAGGGTCTGCAACTCAGCCTCAGAGGTCTTCATCTCCCTCTGTAAGTGTTCAAATTTCCGCTTCAACCTGTTTCCTTCCTCTCTCTCTTTCCTCAAGGTATTTTTCAGCTGAGTAGAGGTTTTCTTAGATGACTCCAGTTCAATCATCACCTTATTTATGTTATCTTCTGAGGCATCGATCATTGCAGCCCCGACTCTCAGCGTGAACCTAGGATGCTGGTCTGTTCCTAACATCACAGCCATATCCGTTATCATCTTTCCTGGTAGATCTCCCACTTCAACTTTCCTTTCTGTCCTCTTGATTATCCTTTTCGTTGCTCTATCATAAAACACAGTGTTGAAGTCAGGGATTTCCTTTCCCTTTTCCTGCACAAATGGGACCAGCTTGCACGTGGGAACCCTGGGTATGCTGGAAGCAGGTACTTGAGGGGTCTGTACCTCAGAGTTCTCCACCTCTTGAGTCTGCCGTGCTGCTGTTTCAGAAGCTGACTGCTGTGTCAACTTTATTCTTTTAGCTTCTTGCTTTTGAAGCTCCTCATCGAGCTTTCTCTTTGCTTCCTCTGCTTTCTCGGCTGCTTCCTGAGAAGCTCTTCTTTCTTCATCTGTATGAAGCCTTTCTGTAGCTTCCTTTTCCAACCTCTGGGCTTCTTCATTTTTCTTTTTGGCTTCTTCTTCAGCCTTTGCTTGTTCGTCCCCTTTTCCACCTTTGGTGGTGATCTTTTTCTTGAATCTTGTCATTAGCATTGCCATGTTTGGGGCGTTTCGGAAGACAGATTCGTCCTTATCAAAATGGTGGGTATACTCGAAGTGCACCTTGTGTTCTTTGCAATGCTAAATAACCTTGCTTTGGGTGTGATTTCTGCGGTAGGGCATCTCCCCAAAATGGAATTTCTCCAACTCCTCTATGAATTCAGCAGCTTGTTTCACCTTGGTGAATTTGTAGCTTCCTATCTTGAATGGAAAAGGAGGGTAGGAAGTCTTCTTATGTTCGAACAGAAAACTGCCTATTCCATCTATGAACACTTGTCTGACTGCCTCCTTGTGGACTATGTAATCCGTTGCATATTTGGGCAGCAGTGAAGGTGGTCTTGATCCTCTGAACATCCGGAAGTACATGCCATTTTCAGTTAAGAAATAATCCGCATATTCTCCTATCACTTGCATGGCTTCTTCCGACATACAGTCACACTCCTTCCGAAAAATGAGTGTGTACAGAGGCATAATGAAGTGCTCACAGACCTCTCTGTAATGGCTATGGTACTGGTGAGCCCACAATGGTCTATAAGCGGCATAAACAGGTATCCTTTCCCTGTCCCAGATGCACCTGATACTGGGGAAAGCCTGGTTGCACAATATGCAGTATATTAATATTGAACTCATGTAAAACTCTGATCTTTTCTTGGACTCTCCCTCTAAGGCCGAGGTCAAGCAAGAGGAAAGACTGCTGGACACCATGCTGGCCCAATTGAAGACTGTGCCTTGGGTTGCCACATGAAAAATAATTGGTATCCATTCAAGTTTGAAGAGTCTGCCATGAGCTCTCCCAAAGATCCTATTAAGCATAAGAGCGATAAACCTGTAGGGATCCCTCAAGCTCGCAGTATCATACTCATTGGTTGGTCTGTGTTGATAATTCTTCCCCTGCAACATCATTCTCCTAAGAGTTTCCACCAGGTCCATTTTGATGCTTTTCAGCCAATCCTCTGACAAGAAAACCTGGGATTCTGGTAGGTGATAAGCCAACGCCACATATGCAGGGATAAATGCAACATAGCTCTGTCCTTCAACATTTCCCATGATCATTGTAGTGGTGTCTACTCGGGGTAGAATCCATCCAATTACCTCAGAGCATGGGAACAACTCTGGTCTGGTGGCAACTTTCATGAGAGAATATTTCTCTATGTTAGCATAGATGGATTATTCTTCGAGGCCCATGTTGGGAACCTCCCTGTGGGAAATCAATCTATATACTTCACCCCATTTGTACTCGGGTTCCACACCAGAAACACATTGAGTGTCTTCATATATGTACTCGGTCTTTGTGACCTCTTCTACTTCTGGTCCTTCTTCGACCATAAGGGCCTTCTTCTTCTGCCTCTTGGACATGGTGGATTCGAATTCTTCCTGCCATATATAACATTGTAACATTGATAAATTCAAGTTGTAGACATTCACAAGACACTATGCAGAATTTTATTCTTTATATGTGTATCATGACAGCAACTAGTCCATGAAGCTAGGATATAAGCTTGCATAACCTGACTGGCCTGACTAACAGGACTATTACAACCAAATGCACACTATCTTAGCATGATACAAAACAGTGCTGTATGATATTAAATCATTCCATCAACCATCTTCTAGACTGCAATAAAACTACATCCATATGCGATGTGCCATTTTCATGTGTCTTAATGTGATAGCAAGTAGGGAAGCAAATGCATGCATGTACGGCCTAAAAATGCCCTGACTATCAGAACCGTTAAAATGCAATGTGCAGTGTTCAGTAGTTTAGTCCGTGGATATCAACAAAAGAGATAATTGGCAGTAGTTATATGTAGTATGATTGTGAGAGTCTCCTGCGTTTTATAATAAAAAACATTTTAACAATAAATAGCCTAGCCGGACTAAAATCAACAAGGACTTGTGCAGTTCGCAGGAGAAAATTTACATTAAGCCGACTACACATTTCACTCTCTGTGGGTATTATTGTCATCCTACTGCAAAAACCGCTCCTATCAAACTCACTACCCATGCGATTCCCAGCTAACAAACCACAACAACGGCATATCCCTTCTAACCAACTAGGGTTTCTAACAACCGAGCCCAAATGGACTGCGCGGGACGGCGTGAGCAACACAGGCTGGGGTTCGAGAAAAACGGGCAATATGAACCTCGAACGAAAGGAGGAATTACCAAAAGCTTACAGAAAAATCACAACAAAACCTCCCCCTGCACCTCATTATCATACACAGGGCGGTTTGGTGCAGGCAGCGTAACGACCGCCTGCACCAAACCCCCACCCACCGCGCGCAAGGTTGCGTACCAACAGCCGCGGGCGAAAAAATGCTCCGTAGGTCACAAATGCCAGTGCTATCAATCAAAATAAACCCCCCCTATTATTATATACGCACACACCTAACAGGGCGAAGAAACCCTTGTAACTAAGACTAACCGCTGTAGAAATTCAGGCCTGCAGTAGATTAATTTCACTCACAGCAATTAACAATTGATCATGAAAATTATCAACAATGGAGACTGAATATGGAGCTGTAAC